>JANAVB010034582.1:0-77382 GCA_029216955.1 Iris pallida | reverse complement strand
TAATCATTGGTCCATCTCCGGACAGTATCACAAATACCGATATTCTCAGCCGTATCATTTCGGTTTTGGCATGTCCCAATCCGATTCTAACTGCTACAAATACCAGCCGATATAGGCGTTGGAGGTCTCTTCCCCCAATAAATTCGGTTGTGCCAAAGATCATAATGTTACGGTGACACAATGTAACATACCATTTGTCGAGGTTGAGGTTGTTATGTATAAATTCATTCACTCATCTATACTAATATTATTTCATTCAAAATTATTTATCTGGTTATATTATGTCTAAAGACGAGTAAAAAACAATATTATAGTGAGTGAACAATTCAACAATGTTGAATATTATTCCATTTTAAAACTAACAAATATAACAAAATATATAAAATTATGTCTAAATGTATCAAATATTTTTCTAGCTTTTTAAAATACTTCTTATAATTTTGGTTTAGTTTTGGATTTCTTATAGTTGTTTAGTCATGTTGATGTTAATCATTGGTCCATCTCCGGACAGTATCAGCAAATACCGATATGTATTTCTGAAACGAAGACCCGATACAATGACCCATAACAACCGGAACTGCCGAAACCGATACTTATAGGAAGGGTCTGAAATAAACCGGATCACGATACAACGAACCTTGTGTGTAACCTGCCACTGATATCTATAAGAAGTTTCGCAATAACAGTAAAAGACTAGGTTTCAAACTCTTTTTATGAGTATTAGTATCGGTGGTTTCAGCAGTCTCAAAGGTTTCGGATCGGGGTTTTGAGGTTCTCTGTTTCGGAATGTCAAAATTAATAATTACTATTTGGAAAACTAGAAAATATTTTCCTTTATTACCTCATTTTTAGGCTAAAAATAAACAATAAGCTTTCCGGGTTTTGCTTGTGCAACAAAAACAAAGTATGATTTCCGAAGGGGAAAGTGCCTTTAGTTTGGTGGCTCTTTAAAGTATTTCCTAGTATTAGTAGTTCCCCTGCAGTGTGCTAGAGCTTTTCTTGGTGTATTTTTAATGTATATGCAAGAGTATCAAAACACTTCATTAGCTTACCATGTGTACCCGGCATGGCTGATTTTCCACATTCATAGATATAATTGAAGGCTGAAAATATTGCATCTCCAATTGCAGGAAATAAAGCTGTAACAAGGCAACACTGCATGTCTACTGGAAACAAATGTAAACATGATACAGTCAATTAGTTTGGTGGCTTTCTAAAGTATTTCCTAGTATTAGGAGTTCCAGTGCAGTGCACTAGAGCTTTTCTTGGGGCATTTTTAGTGTCAATGCAAGAGTTTCAAAAACTTCATTAGCTTACCATGTATACCAGGTACGACTAGTTCTCCACATTCGTAGATGTAATTGAAGACCGAAAATATTTCATCTCCAATTGCTGGAAATAAAGCTTTTTGATAAGGCAACAAAGTATGTTATCTACTGGGAAAATGCACACGTGTTACAGAAAATTCCAAGTAGAAAAAGCCTCTGCTAATTCAAGGAAGTAGTGAAGATTACCGCCAGAAACCTCTGAGCAAATAAAATGAAACAGATAGAAATATGTAACAGATTAACCACAAAAACAGCACTTACCATTTCAAGAGCTGAAACTTGGAAGATCTAGGAAAGATTCAATAATTTGTTTTTAACAAAGCTTCAAAACTGCCTTGGAGTTTAAAAGTGAATATACCTGAAGGGGTTCATTTTCATCAGTGGTCCCAAGCATTTCAGTTACCAAAATCTGTCGTTCCACAGGGCCACCAAAGGTTAAACATTTCTCAACAACATTTGAAGCAAACTTCTGTTGGCTCATTTGAACTATCTGTCCAGCTAATTTCTTGATAATAGAAGTTCGCTCATGAGGCTTTCCATGCTCCAAAACATGCTGTTAGAATGAACATCCTCAACCGAATAAGTTGTTTGAAAAGCTTCAGTATACTAATTTTAATTCATTAATTTACTTTTTCTATGATGTCCAGATGTAGGTTAACAAGAGTTTATCAACACAGATGATATTACTAGACATATTTGTTGTAAACTTCTACACTAAGTAATGATTATGATTAAACATGAGACGAGAAGAATGAGAAGAATGCGAAGCAAAAAACAATCTCAACGCCACGATATTCTTAAGAAATGAAAAGCCAGTGAACAATAAATGAAACAGCACAAAGTTATGAAAAACTGGTCGCCAACTCCAATTATCTTAGAACAGTTTTTAAAAGGCGTGCCTTAGGCTCCAGGCGTAGCCTGGTGCGTCAAAACCAAGGTAGTCAAAGGCGCAAGGCGCACTTGAGGCACAAAGGGTCCATATCGCCCGAGGCACAAGGCGTGCGCCCGAGCGAAGTGAGGCGCAAAAAAGAAATGTTATATATATATATTTTTTTTTTTTTTTGGAACCACGTTATATTTTTTTTTTTTGGAACCACGTTATATATTTTTTTTCGGAACCACGTTATATATATATATATATAGTTATATATTTTTTTATTCACATCAGATTTCTAAGCGAGACGCTATATATATATATATATATATATATATATATATATTCACATCAGATTTCTACATTGATAAACATGTGAAGCGAGACGCTATATATATATATAATATATATATATATTCACATCAGATTTCTACATTGATAAACATGTGAAGCGAGACGCTATATATATATATATATATATATATATATGGAAATATATTATATATATAATATATATATATATTATATGGAAAAAGGGTAAATTTTTCTAAAATTAGCTCAAAACATCATACAATCAAGGGTGGTCGTCCACCCTTCAGGTTGTCATAGCAGTTACATCGAATTCTATATTATGCAGAATTTCTATAGGAGGGTGGTTAGTCCCTCGAAAATGCGTCGGTTCCGTTCCCACAGAAAGCCAGACAGAAGCTACAAGCCGTACTCTGGCGGTCTTGAACCAAACCTGCCCTCTCCTTCTGCGATCTCGGATCCCAATAATGATATATCCAATCCCCCTGCCTGTGTCGCATCCTCCCAGCGCTCTGCAGCATTGTTCAGCCCAGATAGACCATGACACCTCGCACTCAAGAACAAGTGTCGCATAGACTCATTGGCCACATCACAGAGCTCACACTTCGGGTTGGACACCTGGATCCCAAAGGAGATGAGTTTGTCCCTCGTCAGCAGCCGACCAAGAAGCAACCGGTAGACACACAGCTGCATCTTACGGGCCAGAACCTTGCACCAGATGAATTCATAGTCTGTGTTCGGAGGGAAAGTACGACGCACATGGTTGTAGCAACTATGGAACTTAAACTCTCCAGTGCCCCCAGTAACCCCGGCGGATCCCAGGTCCAACAATCTGCTGGCTGAGTCGGATCTATCTCCACCTCGCGAATGGCATCTCCAAGCTCCACCATATGTCGGTATACCTCCGGTCTCCACTCTCCATTTCTGATAATATGCTGGCAGGTCAACCCCCTGCCAGCCTCCCTGTGGGTCCGATCGTCCAGTATCTCAATCAGAGATTGGCGCTCTAACTATGGATCCTGCCAGAGGTCAGTCCCAGCTTCATCCCTCATAGTCCTCCGGATTGCTGATTTGAGTACAGCTCTGTGACGAAAAATCAACTTGAAAGTGACATAGTGATTGTTGTTGAGAGAGCAGGTCCAGAAGTTGCCCCTCTTCACATACCGACTGTACATCCAATCAGCCTATAATGACCCACCTTTGATGAACCTCCAGCCCAGCTTCACAGCAGAGGCCTCCCTAACAGACAGCATGGGTCGAAGCACTACTACTCCCTCCTCCAAGGTCGACAAAGCTGCTCCCAAGAGATCGCATACATGCCACCCCTCCAGATGAAGTTGGCACAGATGTTCTCCACCTTCCGGATGGTGGCGACAGGAACCAGAATAGACTGGAACCAGAAAAGTACCAGTGCCGAGATGACTGATTTAGCTCAATGCGCCCACCAAACGACAGGCCAGCAGCCTATCACCATTCAACTCTCCTCTGAACATACTCCACCAGACTATGACAATCTATGTCCCGAGCATAATTGACTGTCAGAGGTACTCCTAGATATTTCACCAGGAGATTGTTTCTCTTAACTCTCAAAGCTTCCACTCGTTCCTCCTTCAGAGAGCATAGGGAGCTGAAGTAGACACGACTCTTCTCTCGGTTCATTTGGAGCCCAGTAAGAGCCTCCATTTCTTCCATAATCTCAGAGATCGTGGTCATTCCTCCCATAAGGGGTGGAGGAAGACCAGGAGGTCATCAGCATTGATGAGATGAGTAACAGGGGACTCAATCCTCCTGAACAACGGGACCAACCTCCCACTGTGAACCGCCTTATCCATCAGGCAGGTGAAGTACTCCATGACAAGTGTGAACAAGTAAGGAGACAGGGGGTCGCCTTATCGAGTCCTCGGTTGCCGCGGAAGAATCCATACGGAGTACCCTGGATGAGTACAGAGAAGGTAGGGGTCGAGATGCACTCCCTAATCCTCGCAATCCATCGCTCGTCGAATCCCATGGCTAGTATCAGGTGGCACAGGAAGCCCTATTGACCATGTCATAGGCCTTCCTCAAGTCCAGCTTCACACACGCCTTCTCCCCTTCTGGTTTATTGAACCCTCTCACCATCTCATGCGCTAGAAGACTGTACTCAGCAATTGATCTCCCCTTTATGAAGGCCGCCTGGTTCGGAGAGACCAAGTCCTGCATAATCTCCTCCATGCGTCGGCACATAAGGTGCGTAATTATTTTGTAAAGATAATTACAACACGCTATAGGCCGAAAGTCCGCCAGCGAAGTCGCTCCTTCTTTCTTCGACACAATGGTCAAGAAGGTATGATTAAGCTCCTTCAGCAACTTCCTCTCAGAGAAGAACTCCTGGACCGCCTCTAGCACCGGTACCTTCAGGGCATCCCAGTGGCGTTTGTAGAACCCACTGCTGAAGCCATCCGGCCCCGGAGCCTTGTTGGGATCCGCCTTCTTGATGATAGCCTCCACCTCCTCCATAGTGACCGGCGCAAGTAACTGGCTATTCCCATAGGGCGTCGTCACCAGCTTCTTTGTAATAATATCCAGAACACAGAGAGATAGTCAGTCTGAAAGTATAGCTCTGAGTAATACCTGACAGCCTCCCTTGGGTCTTCGACGGCTCTCCAACCAGTTTACCCTCACCATCAAGTAGATGGAGAGACTATTTCTATGTTGTCTGGTCCGGATCACATCATAGAAGAACTTAGAGCATCGGTCCCCTTCTTTGAGCCAGGAGCATTTAGCGTGCTGGACCGCACTAATCTCCTTCTGCAGTCGGAGGATGTTGACTTCCCCAATCAGATCCTTCTTCCGTGCCGCTAAAGACTCATCCAGTATATCAGTTTGCATGGAGTTCTGGATGGTCCTGAGTTCCGCCTCCTTGATATCCAAGGAGGGCTTGGGCATTCTCTTCACCCAACTCTGGATAGCCTTCTTTGTACGCTTGAGGATGTGGACCATGCGGAACTGAGCTGTGCCCCCTTGCTGGCTAAGTAGACCCTCTCCTACCGCCTCGGCGTAACCTCCAGAGAGAAACCAGTTGTTGTTGTACCGGAAAGGCCGCGACTTTCAGGTAGACCGCTCTGTGAAGCCGATCCTGATAGGGGAATGATAGGGGAATGATCGCTTGTCCCTCTGCCATAGAATTTGGGAAGCACCGGAACCACTCCCCATTTTTCAGAGCTTTGTCCAGCTGACAAGCAACTCTGTTGGTAACAGCTTTGTTATGCCATGTCCAGATGTGCCCCGATCGTTCCAAGCCCTGAATCGTACAGGATCGGGTCTGTAGAAGACCTCTGGAAATCGTACAGGATCGGGTCTGGAACAGGTCTGCCTCCTACCTTCTCCCTTCGGTGAAGGAGAGCGTTGAAATCACCCATCAGGAGCAACAGAAGACGCAGTGAGTCAGCAGTAGCAGCCACTTTAGCGATATCCCGCCAAAGGCCCTCCCGACGCCGCCTGTTATTGTGGTCATAGACCGCCCCTAGCAAGAACCTAAAACCACCTTTACTGGAAAGGGAGACTGCTATCAGCTGCTCCGTCATTAAGACTATATCCCCGTCCCAGCTGTTGCTATTCCATCTGGCCCAGATCCTAGCCATATGTCTTCTCTCCTTTAATCTTAGTCTCCAGCAATACAGAGATATCACACTTCTCTCTGCGTAGGACCTCGCATATCTCTCTCCATCTCCCTAAGGAGCATGCACCCCGACGTTCCAGGAGATTACCTCCATTAATTATTGATGGGTGGTTCCCCTGAACACCTTCTGGACCAGTACCCGGGGATGGTACCACGTCCGTCAACGCTATGTCCTCCTCTAACACAGGCGTGTTGGGATGCTGGTTCACCGTTTGGGAGATCATCAGGGCCCAAGGCGGATTGTCCACACAAAGCGGCTCACCGTGGCCAAGTGACCAGCCCTCCCCCGGGGGTGCCCTCGCGTAGGAGGCCAGCATGTCTCTTCCTGCTATACACTCTCCTCGGAAGTACCTCCATATCCTCTATGCTCTCGCCCCGATGCCGACATGCCTCTGGTAACCATACTCCTCTGGACGGTGAAAGTGATCATAGCCCCACTGGGGTTTACCGGCTGAGGCGGGACAGTCACCATAGCCCCACTGGTAGGCTCTGTCTGAGGAGAGATAATCAGACTCAGCCCTGTCATCCTCCATCAGTCGGTCCCTCTCCTGCAGGACAACCTCGGCTCTCTCATCCCCACTAGCAGTCACCATCACCCTGGATGTTCCAGGTTCCTCAGCTGGCTCTGGTGGGATCACCGTCTTTTGTCCTCCGGAAGAGCAAGTACTAGCGAGGTCCGAAACAGGCACAATGCGAACAGGAAGGTGGAACCCATTCATACTCAACTTTCTGGGTTAGAACCTCTCCAGATGGGACTTTATACTCCAACAAGCTCGGTAGCTCTCCACCGGCTCTGATCTCCATGAACATCTGAGCATACATCAGTCTCGACCGAAATGCTATAGCATCATCAGCCTTAATCGGTTTGCCCACCAAGCTGGCGAGCCTCATGAGCAAAGGGATACTCCAATACCTCACTAGGAACTCGGGGAAGCGGATCCAAACAGGGATAGCGTTAAGGACTTCCTTTTCACACCGCCGTTCTGGAGTCCACTCTTTCAGAATGATCAGCCTGCCATCAAACGTCCAAGGCCCTCCCTGGATAATCCTAGTGACGTCTTCCGCCAACCCAAACTTCGCATAGTAGAAGCCATTCTCTCTGGCAAATATCTCCATGCTTCCTTTAGGTTGCCAAACACGTGCCGTATATGTCCGAATCTGTCCATAAAAGGCTTGTTCCTCAGCACGTACAGGACCAACGTGTTCTCCCAGAAAGCTGTCACCTTCGCTATCTCCTCCGCAGGGAACGAGGCTCGAAAGCCACTCCCAACCTTCTTAGGTGGCACGTACTCCATAGAGGCTGGGCATTTGGGTCCAACTGGTTTACATATGTCAGCCCAGGACTTCCCCACTAGGCGAGGAGCCATCCCCTGAGACCATGGGGCGGCACTAGTTGGGGAGGACCCTATGTCCTGGCCCCCTAAGTTCGACAGCTTTTCCTTTCCCTTTTTCCACCGTCGACGTCTTGGTACGCCACCCAACCGTTCTTCCACCAGCACTATTCCCCGTCCGGGAGGATCCTTCGGGGCTATGGGGCGTCTTTCGCATCCACGAACTATCTTTCGTGCTCCTATCAGAGGTGTTGCGCACCTTTTGGTGTGACAAAGCACCACCCTCCTTGCCCACTGCCTCCTGCTCGCGTCTCGTAACCGTCGTCCAGCTACCGTTCTCTATCTGTCCGCCTGAGATCCAGACAAGGATCTAGATTGAAAAACACAAGCATTGCCCTTGCCCCTGCCGCCGCCAGCGCCACCGCTGCCCACGCCAGTCGGACCACCGCCGCTGCCCGCTGCACCGGCAAGCGCCGGCCCCGGCGACCCCTCGCCTGCGTTCGCACCCTCGTGCGCTTTTCCTGACCCCGTGCGCCTCTGGTCCAGTCAGACGTAGTCGGGCCACCCCTGGCCGGCCCTCCACCTGACTCGCCGCCCTCGCCGACCCTCTCTGACCCGCTGCCGCCGTGCCCTAGTGCGGTCGGCCCGTCGAAAACCGCCGAGGTCGCCGTCCAACCCTCCCCCGATCCGCCGCTGGTGGTCGCCGACCCGGCCGGCCCCTCCGTCGAGCCTAGGTCCCAAGCAAAAGCTGGGACCCAAACCCTAGCGCCGCTCGGGTGTCTCCCGCGTTCTCAGCAGCCATTTCTTATATATATATATATATATATATATATATATATATATATATATATATATATAATTCACATTAGATTTCTGCTTTGATAAACATGTGTGCTTTTAATTCCTCCATTGTGTAGGTTAACATGCAAACACTTGAATTGAATTTTTAAAATATTTTTCAAGTGCTTTGCAAGGGAAATTCAAATTAACATGACTTGATTTTATCAAGAGATGAAAATTATATATATATATATATATATATATATATATATATATATATATATAAAACAAAATTACTAATGTAAGTAATAAACAAACATATTAAATGAAGTTAAAAAAACAATATTATGGAGTCTGAACAAAAAAAAATTATTCTGGAGACTAGCAACAAATGAAGTTTAAAAAATAAACAGGTTTAAAAACAGTATTCAAAGTAAAAAAAGTTTAAAAAAACCTTAAAAAAAATAACAAACAGTTCAAAAAAATAGCAGCTTAAAAAACAGCCAAAGCCCTCCGCCTAGAGTGCCCTGAGGTCAAGGCGCGCATAGACGCGCCTTAGCTATTTCAAGGCGCTCGAGAAAGCGTGCCTTAAGAACTGCGCCTCGCCTTGAGTGCCCTGAGGTGCTACCCCTGCGCCTAGGAGCAAGGCGCGCCTTTGACTACACTGTCAAAACCAAGGAGGCACAGTCTCTTTACATAGGCGCAAAGAAAGCCCAAGAGGCACGCCTCTCGGTCCAAGGTGCAAGGCCCATGAGCACGTGTGCCTGTGTTAAATGCAGCCCAAACCCGCCTGGACTGACCAGTCTCCACCTTTCCTTTAGCTTTGTTTTAATTTTGTTTTTGTTATTCCTCTATTTCAACCTTTTTTGGGGTTTTTTTTTGTTGTTTTTTTGGCTATTTTGATATTGTTTTATTTCTTTTGCTGATTGTTTTCTCCATCTTATTTTTATTTATTTTCTGTTTTTTATTTAAAATATCTAATCTAGGTTATGTTTTTTAGGTATTATGTAAACATGTAAAATCTATAGTAGTTATCTTTATGACTATATATATTTCACATTTTGCTACTTTGATTGTGTTATGAGTTTGTTTATATATATATATATATATATATTATATATATATATGTGTGTGTGTGTGCGCGCGCGCGCCGCAGGTAAACGGGATATGAGCCATAGGGCTCATATTCTTATATGAGTCATCCTACGTCCAATAAAAATAAAGTGACATGGAAGAGATTTATATAGAAAAGATTTCATAGCTAATAACTTACCAAAGATTTGTCTAGGAACTTACCAAATCTTTGCCTAGAAAATTTACCAAACATGTTATTTATCACAGAAGAAAATTTCTCTTCATTTGTTTGGCCTCTCGTCTTCTTCATCCAATAAGCGGATCTGCCATTTGTAGTTGATTACTCGAAGAACTTGTCCTTTCAATGGAAGATATGGGCATTAGACCAATTTCAGAATCATGTTTACTTTTTCCAGGTGTTGACCATTTTGTTGGCACAAGTAGGTTATTTTCTTCATCATCAATGGCAAGTGGGCCGTCAATGTCTTCTTTGTCGAAAACATGATGAACGAACGCATTTTGTACAAATAAACTATTCAGTTTCTAAATTTTGATGTGGAGGAACAAATTAGAGTTTGCTGCAATTTTTGTACTCATGAGGCCCATAAGTAGAAGTTGCAATACTAGAAAGTTTTATTGAAAAGATCCTGTAATAAATAACGACAGGTTTGGCAAATTTTTCTAGGCAAAGATTTGGTAAGTTCCAAGGCAAATCTTTGATATGTTCCTAAGCAAATAAATGAAGAGAAATTTTCTCATGTGATAAATAACGACATGTTTGGTAAATTTTCTAGGCAAAGGTTGTTAAGTTCATAGGCAAATCTTTGGTAAGTTATTATTTATCAAATCTTTTCTATATAAATTCTCTTCCATGTCACTTCATTTTTATTGGGCCACATGAAGCCACGTAGGATACCGCATATAAAAATATGAGCCCTATGGCTCATATCCCGTTTACCATATATATATATATATATATATATATATATATATATAATCCGGATCAAAAACCCCCCAGTGGGAGCCCCCCAAAATCTCCCCCCCCCCCCCTAGTGCACCGTTGGATCGAGCGGGCTGCGTGGGGCCCGCAGGCGCATCCCCTCGATCCAACGGTGCAGTAAGAGGGGGGCTTTTGGGGGGCTCCCGATCCGGACTCATATATATATAATATATATATAATATATATATATATATATATTATAGCTGGTTCGCGCAGTCATTACGACGATTGCCCATTTTTTGTTACAGGCTATACTTCTTCCGATCTTACGATTAATAGTATCAAAAAAATTTGTGCCAATTTTGTTTGGAGAGGGAGGATACATGCTATAGAGTGGGACAGCCCCTGTCGGCCGTATAAGGAGGGAGGAGTAGGTCTGCAGCCTTTACGACTGCTCTGGGATGTGGCTGGGCTGAAGCTTACTTAGAAGTTTCTTTCGAAAGACTCGTTATGGACAACTTGGATGGAGAACAGATACTTGGGAGGTCAGAATTTTTTGGAGTAGGTCCTCAAACAATAATGACTCCGTTGTTTTCAAAAGTATTACTGTATACCGCTCCCAATTGAAGCAGTTGATCTCGAGGGTCTTCAAAGATGGTGAGACCACAGACCTATGATTTGACCCATGGATTGCACATCAAAGCTTGATAGAGCGAGGAGGGTCAATGGCGTGTCGAGGGACTGGAAGGAGGGAACGTGTGAGTGCCATTCTGAGGAATGGGGTCTGGCATCCGGAGTTACATGGCGGCACGTGACAATTCAGGGAGATCATTCGGACGATGAGGGTGGACACATTACTTCTAACTGATGCATGAATTTGAAATAATACTGGGACGAAGCGGTTTACACAGAGCCGTAACTAATGTTGTCAGAGTTCCACACCCGGAGATGGAATTAGCGGATGTAGTATGGGCCAAAGGGGTTGCTCGTAAAATACAGTTGTGTATATACAAGTTGAGCCTGGGAAGACCTCATACTTGATAGGTTGCGAAGATTTGGACTGCAGCTGGAGGCCAAGGGATATATACTGTGCAGGCAAAGGGATGAATCCATGACACGCCTATTCTTTCAATGTCCGATAGCGTAGGATATTTGGCTAGCCCAACATGATAGGTTGGACTTATCCAGCAGGGAGATTCATGACTGGAGAGCAATCATCGAGGTCGTCAGAAGAAAGAAGCGGAGAGGTTTTGCTTCGTACAACGAGGCATGGACCAGATTTGATGCAGTTGTCTGGCATGTTTGGAAGCAGAACAATCGTATCTTTGAGGGGTCAGTAATTTCCACCATTGAGATTACCCATAATATTGACCAGGATGTAGAGGAAGGCGCATCATTGAATTGCCTCTTGTATTTGTAATTTTTATTTTATTTTTTATTAATACAATTACCTTCTTCCAAAAAAATATATATGAAACATATTATTTGCACAACTTTGTGACAATGTGCACTTGCACAAGCTTGTTGGTTTTGAAATACTAATAGAAAAGTTGTGCAGGTTTGGTGCACTTGGTGCAAGCTTCTCGGTGACAGACAATAAACACAAATGGAATAAGACCGCTAGATAAACTGTAATTATCCTCAATAAGGGCCCATAGCATCATGGTACAAGTCTCCGAATTTATTAAATGATGAATGAACACTCAGCTAGACACTTGCACACAGCAGTCTCACTTTGTGTATCTAAGCAACAATGTTGGCTTTCATCCTGGTCCCTCGACATTCTCTATGCTAGTGAAATTGTTAAGAAACTCTTTAATCAAATATCTTGGCATACGATGCAAACATAGTCTCATACAATGGCAGTTTCCACTTGGCTTATTTGCATTTAAGTTTGTCTTAGGTTTACTTTGCTACCCTGACCTTTTTATTGTTCACATTTATACCTTAACTTTTGTTTTACCAATTAAAATACCTTGAAATCTATCAAATTGTCAACAAAAAGAAAGTAAAATGACATTTATACCCTGTGCCATGAAAAAATGGTATTGGTGGTGGTGGTGGTGGTGGTGGTGGTGGTGGTGGTGAGAGAGGTGGGGGTTGACCGGCATCACGAGAGGGAGGGAGCGGTCAGTGGAGGCACCAATTAGAGAGAGAGAGAGAGAGAGAAGAGAGAGAGAGAGAGAGAGAATATGGTCATGGTGGATTTGGGTATAAGGAGGAAGACGATGCTGGTTAAGGTTTATGGATAAGAAGAAAATGGTGATGTTGAGTTAAGAGTTTAGGAGGAAAAAGATGGTGGTGGTGATATAGGATTTTGGATATGAGGAAGGAGGAAGTAGATGATGGTGGATTAGGGTTAGCTAACGGTATTACCTTCATAAATTTGTCAATTCTGAGATCGGTAGCAAATCGTAATAACTAATAAGTTTAGTCATGTTAGCAAAAAAAAAGGTTAGGAAAAGTGAATAGAGGACAAATTTGAGGGAATTTAGTTGCAAATAAGTCGTAGTTATTGTACCAGCAATAAAGTGCATCCCTTTTGATATGTAAAAACTTGATTGTTCTCAAGGCAATCAAATTTTTCACCAACGCCGGCAGTTGGCTTTTAATTGTAGGAATAAATTTGTGTTAGAGATGGCCAGAAAATGTGACTACAAGCCCATCCTAATTGGTAACATCATGTAAAAGTAGGAAGGACAGAGACATCACTGTATAAGTGTCACAATTTTGATGATCGTATGTCTATGTAGCTTTAGATTCTGTTAAATTTGAATGACTTCATAGGTGTAGGTGCTAAAGATATCCAGAAAATGTGACTACAAGTCCATCCTAATTGTTAACATCATGCAAAAGGAATAAGGAGACCTCATTGTATCTAGTGCCACATCATTATTCATGTAAATATATCAATTTAAGATTTAGGTTTCCCAATTGCTAAAGCTGTAAAGCAATAAATAATAAACAGAGATA
The DNA here is from genome assembly GCA_029216955.1 of Iris pallida. Taxonomy (NCBI): domain Eukaryota; kingdom Viridiplantae; phylum Streptophyta; class Magnoliopsida; order Asparagales; family Iridaceae; genus Iris; species Iris pallida. The sequence goes on along the minus strand of JANAVB010034582.1, from coordinate 64,115 downwards.
CCTTCCATAAAGCTACAAACCTGAACGACGTAGTTACCATACTGATCTTGTGCCAACATGCAGACACTTAGCAATATTTCATCCATCATGATCTGCTGAGTTTTTGGATCATCACAGTGCTCTAGTACTCGCTGTATGGGTCAAGAAAATCCCAATGAGCCAGTGATGTTTGCATAACATAACAATATTCACAGATCAACAAGCATGTATGTGGCAGGTTATAAGTTTTGAACCTGTATGACACGACAGCCATAAGGGTGGGTGGATAATATAACACTTGATCATAGAAGGATGAGACAATAAACTGAATTGCATCCTGAGGTATGCACTCAATACATTTTTGAATAACATGATTTCCATTTTGATCACGCACACAACGGATAACATGGCCATCAAGCTCAGCTACCATTCTAGTTTGCTGATCCAAATCAACTACTTCTATTGCCTGCATCAATAGAGGAACAGAACAGATTTAGCAAACAGAAATAACACTAAAACAAACAAAAAAAGATAGAAGCTATATCAGTTTCATTGGTGTTGGAACAGATTCAATGCAGAGGAACAGATAACAAGTTGAACATGTCATCTTCTGAAACCATAACTACACCACATTATACAGTTGAATATATGAAAAGGAAGAAGCATATGTACAATAGGTTAGTGATAGTTACCCCTCTCCTACAGGGGTAGGATCATTTATATGCTAGTAATCATGCCAGGACAAGTGGTTTTAACTAATAATAGTAACCATTGCAAAGGAAAAAAATTCTGCTTGAATGCAAAGAGAAGCAACAGCAGTGGTCAATCCTCCTTTTTCCATATCAAGTACAGAATTTTTATATACATAATTAACGTAGAATGCAACCATTTTTTAATACAAGAAGCAACCACAAATAGTCCCTGATATAACTACGCTCGAAGATGAAAAGAAGAATAGTAGCGGCACTCTTCTGATCAAAACATACAAGAAGCAACCACAAATAGTCCCTGATATAACTACGCTCGAAGATGAAAAGAAGAATAGTAGCAGCACTCTTCTGATCAAAGCATACATCTAATAGGGTAGTGATAATTACCCCTCCCCTATAGGGGTAGGATCATTCAGATGCTAGTAATCATGCCAGGACAAGTAGTTTAACTAATAAAATAGTAACCCATTGAAAAGGGTAAAAATCTGCATGAACGTAAAGAGAAGCATCAGCAGTGGTCAATCCTCTTTTCTCCCTGTCAAGTACAGAATGCAACCATTTTGAATACAAGAGCAATCACAAAAACAAGTACCATCTTGAACACAAGAAGTAATCACAAAAACAAGCAAACAGCATGAATCCTTGATTATAACTGTTAGAATTATATAAATATTAAACCTCCTCACAGCTCTAGAGTTTTGATGTAGTGACAGGGACTTTAGCATGGCATCAAAGGTTCGAATCTTCTCTGACGCACATTTTAAGCAGATTAAAAAATATATATACCGCTGCGTGAATCTGGCTTCAGCCCATGAAATCAGGCTTCGACCTGCGGGGGCGTGTTGAATAGTATAAATATTAACCCTCATCACAACTATAAAATTTTGATGCCAAGTGGTAGGGACTTTAACAATAACTATGCTCAAAGGTGAAGAGAAGAATAATATCAGCATTCTTCTGATCGAAGAAAACAATCTAATTTAGATAGAAGTGAAGGCCTACATTTAATATGTCATCATCTACAACAAGGATCAATCTTGAACCAAGTAAAAACGAACTGCAAGTAGCTTTATAGTGCAACTATATTAATAACAGGGATTTATCATGTTACCATGTTAATGCCAATATACAGAAGACAGGCACGTGCATCTAGCATAAACATGCAAATACAATATAGCCTTCCCATGGTCCTTCAGCTAAAACTGACGTCAAATATAAAGTTAAAATAGGCCTTCAAAATAAGTAGCCGAAATTCGAATATATCTACAGTTTGATTCATTACATATTTAATTCTTATAAATTGACCCTAGTAAGATAACAAAAATACATCACATAAAGATAAAACGTAAGAATCTAACAGCAACTTATACAACAACAATAAGCAACAGATTTTTCACATGAATATAATTGAGTAACAATGTTTTTAATACCTTTTGTATAACTCTACAGCCATACATCTGAAGGCTAAGCATTAATACATGCCCAGTAAGCTGGTCAGCCAATTCCCTTCTCTGAGCTGCAGATCCATGCTCAAAAAACTGTCAAACCAAGAAGTCAGAACCATGCCATGAGCAATTGCCCTGTATTTTGATGAAAAGTAGCATTAAGTATCTGAGAGATAAACGAGGCAATGATTACCTTTTGGATCACGTAGTTTCCAAATACATCAGTCATTAATGAAAATGCTTGCAGCATGATTTCCTCATAAACCATGTTTTTCTCCTCAGCAGTTGCAGTTTCAAGCTTCTGCTGAATGAACCGACTGCCATACTGGTCAGCACTGGACATGCATGCAAACATAACAACTTAATTATTGAAAAAACTAGATGAAGTTGGACAAAATAGAATCTACAAGCACAGTTGGCATATTATCACCAACAAAGTGTTAGTTATTTTGCAAAATAGAATGTAGGTAATGCAAAATAGAAGGTGGGGAATAACAGTCTCCATACAAGACCTTAATATTATCAAATGGGCACAGGTAAATAAGATCCCCAGTTATCCGAGCATATAAGGCAATGCAACTCCAAATCGAGATATCAAATAATTTAATGGATTTTCCCAAAATGTAACTTTGTTGTGTTCTATCTAATTACTTCATTCAGTTCACATATTTTAGAAACTTTATCATAAATAGTTATACAAAAGCTGCAACCTGCATACGTGTAGGTATATTATATTATTATGTAAAAGATCCATGCAAGATAACTTTTAGAAGGGTAGTTAGAAGGAAATAAGAATGAAATTGTAGCAAGGCTTAATTGTGTTGTTTTATTACATGCATGATCCGGGACCCTAGAAAGAATAATCAAGGATTATGTGTCCATTAATGTTATGCAGTACATGGCTACTTCCCTGCAAAAAACAGTATAAGTAATAAATAGAAAGTTAGGAAAATTATCTAAAAATAGAAGATGACACAAGTGTAGGGTAAAACCAATCCATAAAGTTAATATTGAGCCAAAAACGACGACAAAAAAGTCTACAAATAATGCATGCATATAGTACCATATCATTGAATCCATGTGTATGATGCAGGCATACGATAGAGAAAGAGAACTAGCAGAACAGGTTATGCTTGACAGCATTGCACAATACCGGTGTAATCTCGAGCATGTCTACTAAGAACATGAGATTCCAAGATGGGGAGAGAGAGGACACCTCGACATTGTTACCACATTCAACAGCCTCCTTGAGGTTGCCGATTGTCATTGCCGTCTTTGCCGCTAACTAGAACATAGACAAGAGAGATAGATAGAGAGAGAGAGAGAGAAGTAAAAGGGTTTGCCCGTATATCAAAATATGAATCTGAACACGTCTGGATATAAACCTGACCAGTAACTAATTATGCGGCACAGAATCCGAAACTAACACGAGTAATCGTGAAGCATGCTGAGTAATCAGCATGTTTGTTTACTTCTCTCGAATAACCATTACCACTAAGAACATGAGATTCCAAGATGGGGAGAGAGAGGACACCTCGACGTTGTTGCCACATTCAACAGCCTCCTTGAGGTTGCAGATTGTCATTGCCGTCTTTGCCGCTAACTAGAACATAGACAAGAGAGAGAGAGAGAGAGAGAGAAGTAAAAGGATTTGCCCGTATATCAAAATATGAATCTGAACACGTCTGGATATAAACCTGACCAGTAACTAATTATGCGGCACAGAATCCGAAACTAAAACGAGTAATCGTGAAGCATGCTGAGTAATCAGCATGTTTGTTTACTTCTCTCGAATAACCATTACTCTACCCAATACTGAGCAATGTCCGATTACACAACTGCAGAATACCCATAAGGGAACATTGAGCCATAAGAAGTTGAAGGAGAAAACAAAAAAAAGGGATGGATCCTGAAACAAAATTGTGGGATACACCAGCCATAAATAAGTAGGTGACAAGTTCAAAGTATACTTGGCACAATGGACTCTAAGAGGTTATCTTCACTGAAATAGATGTCGAGGTACCGCATGAAAAGTCCATAAAGGTGTAAAGAAGATTTATGTAAAGAACATATCAAAATCATGCATATTTAACAGGTAGGTGTCCCAGTTCCACAAGGCTCCGCTAATGCAGTAATGCAGGGTCTAGGGTCATGATACAGTAATGCAGGATCTAGGGTCAAGATGTATGCAGCCTTACCCTCAATATTTTGGAGAGATTTATGTGACTCAAACCAACCTCCATGATGCAAGCGTCAAGCATTACTGTCACACAAAACGACGCTCACTAATACATATATTTAACAATTTTGAAGGGGAAAAAGTACGTAATTTTATTACATACATAGCATGTACTTTTCCTTTAACAATATTCAGTGTTTCAAGTATTTCTACATTTTCTGAAATGTTCTGTATCCTCGTCTGAACAAGATATTGGAAACATGATTTGAACTGTGAAAGTTGTTTCCTGGTAGCATTGATCAAGTTAGCATCAGTCAAACAAAAACAGTGTTGAGATGTTTTGGCATACTTTAACTAAAGCGAGTGACAGCAACAGACATATATTACAATAGAATATGTATTTGAACATTAAGATACTTTTCTTTTTGTTGTCAGCTGTACCTGAACTGAACAACATGGCCAGCAATATCAGAGAGCTCGTAGCTTTTAGTTTTGTTGCTCTTGAACTCCTCTAGAAGTGATGGAGCAAAGCTTTCATTCATGTTGCCACTATCATGATGCCAAGATCCCATGACACCTCCAGCTAAGTTTCTCACACCAGAAGGGAACCGCATACTCCTTTCTCCAAGCCAAAGAGGACTACCAGGTCCAACAGGAGAAGTTGGCAGAACAGGTCCTGCCACAGGGCTTCCTGGATACGCCATGCCAATGCCAAAAACAGGATCTCTGCAGTAACCGTGATTTAAACCGCCAGATTTACTTAAAAAGGGCATCCCATACTGTTTCTGTGGTTGAAGCATCGACCCAATATATTGTTTCTGGATTCCAAGTAAATCCAAATATGAATTGCCCATATAACCTCTGTCAGTAGGAGAATCACTAAAATTAGCTGCAACTTGTGCAGCATATTCTGCTGTTCTCAAGTACTGAACATAAAGTGGATCTACAAGAGGCATTTGAAGAGCAGCTGGTGCTGCTTGATTTCCAATTTTGTTAAAATTTTGCAGGTCAGCAGCTCCTGTTAAGTTTGGTACCAAAGAAAAGCCTCCTGCTAGGGTCCTAGAATCCATACCAGGGGATCCATTTGGAAATGCAATAGTAGCATTTTCAAAAGGAGGAAAGCTACCAGTTCCCATATGGTTTGCTATCACCGATGGTGATGCTGGATCAACAGAATACCCACTCAGTCCGTAGCTAGTGAAAGCTGCAGTTCGGTTACTAAGGTTTTGATAGGAAGCAGGAGAGCCACCTGGACTACCAAGCATTGCAGAAGATGCTTTAGCACAATAACTGCCAGGCAAAAGAGTAGACCTGTGGAGCTCAACCTGCCCATTTGGCCTCACATTTGAGTAGCCTAAATCCCCTACACCTCCAGCACTCCTAGCAAAATCAGAGTATGACGTCTTCATTGATCGTGGAATATCAAGCATATTTAGATTTCCTGGGTCAGAATTTTTTGAGAAATGATGCTGCTTCACATGGTTCTGGAGCCCATGCAGGCCAAAAAGAAAATTCTGGTGATCTTCCATTTCCTTTTGGAGCTTTGCTTGTGCAATAATGTCATCATCTAGTGCTTCAGTAGTTGGCAAGTTCATTCCTGATAGAGCAGCTACTAGGTCGTCAGATTCCTCTATACCTGATGAGGCCCTGAAGGAGGTTGAACCATTGTTATTTTTCTTATCAGTGTTGTTAAGCCTCACACCAACAGGTGGAAGACAAGGACTAGGAGACCTTGGTATATGTTGAGGATCAGGTGTGGCACTTCTTGAAAGTGATGACCCCAGAACAGATGCAAATGTAAGAGAGGTGGATACTCCATTGTTTTGAACAGCACCCAAACATTTGACATTGTGTCGAAGGCTATCAACAGTTCCACTTTCATGATGTAAAGCAAGATGGATTTCAGTTGATCTTAATGATTTGTTGTCATCATCAAAGGCATTGCGGCTTGATGAACGAGATGGATGGGGCACGATAGGTTTTGCATGACCCAAGTCATCCTGTAATTAACACAAGCCATATTTTCACCAAAAGTTTCAAATATGTGAGGCACTAATAACATTCATTGAAGCATCATGTCAACAAAACATCATTGAAGTACCAAAGAACTAGAGGATTCTTAAAGAAAAATGATGTCCCTGTGAGATATTTGAACTATCTCAAATCCATGAACATAAGAAAAGGAACGAACAAACCATATAATCTTTCATTTAACAAAAAAGCTAGAAAGCAGAAGAGCAGTTTCAAATAGAAGCTATCATGATATACGAAGGTGGCAGCGGTAAAGAATGAAGTGCTTATGAATGATGATAGAGAAACTTTGATGCCATCATAAGAAACCTTGACAGAACTGATTGATTATCACAGGAGAAGGAACCATTGACCTCTATCTTACATCATTTCTCTATAATTAACCTTTCATTTAACAAAAAAAAAGCTAGAAAGCAGAAGAGCAGTTTCAAATAGAAGCTATCATGATATACGAAGGTGGCAGCTGTAAAGAATGAAGTGTTTATGAATGATGATAGAGAAACTTTGATGCCATCATAAGAAACCTTGACAGAACTGATTGACTATCACAGGAGAAGGAACCATTGACCTCTATCTTACATCGTTTCTCTATAATTATTTGACGTGTGTGGCAAACCAAATGCTTGAGCCCCAATTGTTAATAATAGATTATTATAAGCACAGCTGACTTCAACTTTTTCTTTACTTAAATTTTTTTTCGTTTTAGGGAGGAAAGGGGGCCATAGGTTTGACTTCTGATTCCAGTTTTTTGGATGAATTACAGAAGGTTGAATTGTATGTTAAAGATGGTTAAAGATTATACACTGCCACATCTCTCTTACCAGATTATTCATAAGTGCAATTTTAGTATTACCACGATCTAGCTGGTATGGTTATATTTCTTGCATGAGGAGAGTGTCAGGCTCTGTTTGATTTTTGCTATTTCCATTCTAATAGGGGGTATTTCTCTGAAAGAGTCATATTTTTGTTGTTTGGTGCAATATCCATTTCAGGGAAGTCTTTTCCTCATGTCCTCAAGTGAGCCCATTTCTCTGAAATGGGCTCTTTATATTCCACCCAGAAATGACTTCCACGGCTCTTTATATTCCCCTCAGAAATGCCTTCCACCACCTCACAGAGAATTGAAAAAGAGAAGAAATCAAAATTCATTTTCAAAAAAAAAAAAAAAAAACCATCGTCTTATTAGTATAATAATTAATGAATAAATAATTTACTATTACAATCATTATTTTAAATTATTAAGTAAATTAACTATTTTAATTATTAAATAAATAGTTTATTAATAATATTTTTAAAAAATAATTAAATAAGAAGTTTTTTAATAATATTTTATTTGTATTTTAATTTTTTTGTTAATTAATAACAATTAAAAAACATAAACATAGTCATTTTCATAGAAAATTGTTGACAACGAAACATAAAAGTTAATATTTCCATGAAAGTATCTTCAACGGAAAAGACCCTACTTCCACAGAAGTGCTTCCCCCAATCAAACACAGCCTGAGACCAATCAATATCAATAAAGACATTTCTACTAAAAAATTAGATGCATAGCCAACATATATGTCAACATATCAGCTAATGCCAAGAAGGTACATTTCCACTCTTATAACGAGATTGCAATTTCTGATGTTAATAGAATTAAGTTAGCAAGAAGGTTCTATGGATGCCAGATAATATGCCAGGGATAATATACTCAAGGGAGTACTCGGGTGCCATGGAAAAGATGCACAGAGTGACATGACTGGGGTGAAAGAGAGGCAATGAAACAAAATAACAATAAGCAAAACTAATCACTAAGGTGCTGCCTGTTAAGTAATTCTTGATCATATGGACGTAATAAAGGCAAAGAGTAGAATCAGGAAGCACTACAGAACAAAGGAAGAAAATGGAGAAGAAAAAATAACAAAAGGCCATGCGCATGCAGATCCAAAAAAAACTGAGAATAATAAAATATAAACAAAGAAGTGGAGGCAACAGAAGGTTACAATCAAGCACGTGCATCCCATGTTGTACTGGGCGCTAGGCGAGGCGAGGCGACAGGCCACCCGCTTCGCCTAGGCGTCCGCCCAGGATCCCCTGCTCTTGAATCAAAAAATTATGCACTTGTGTACACAACAAATATGTAGTATAACTAATAAGCAATAAACATTAAGCAATAAGCAAAAAAGTAATATAAGAAGCAAAAAAAATATGAAATAACCAATGTTCAACATCAAGTAAAGATAGTAAGCAAAAATGGGCGGCCCTAGGCGACCCTAGGCAGGTCTCTTTTTTTTCCCTAGGCGACCCTAGGCGGACGCCTAGGCGAGCATCACTCACTCAGGAGAATTTTCCCCAGGTCGAGGTGAGTCCTCTCCAACTTGCACGCCTAGGCCGCGCCTGTGACAACATAGCATGCATCAGAGAAAAGTTATTTTTTACATCAATCAACTAAAATTCCTACTAATACAAATACAGCAAAACCGAAGACATGCAGCAGCAGTTATAATAACCACCCCAAAAAAAATTAATTTACAATAATTAATTAGGAATATTGTACTAGTATTGTACCATGTATCGTGAACCGTGTCGCATCTCAAATTGATTATTATCATTATTATATAATTACTATTCTTATTACTAGTAATATCATAAGTTCTCATTATTATTTATGATATTAGGCTCAAATCCATTAACCATTAAATTACCAGTAATCAAACCGCATGTCAGCATCCTTAGTCGAATCGTGTCTCGATTTAAATCGTGTCGCATCTCAAATCGATTATTACAATATTATGTAATTATTATACTTATTACTAGTAGTATCATAAGTTGTCATTATTATTTATGATATTAGGCTCAAATCCATTAACCCATTAAAATTACCCGTAATCAAACCGTGTGTTAGCATCCTTAGTCGAATCGTGTCTCGATTTAAAATGAATTATCATCATCATGACCAAGAGCCCAAACCCATATTCTTGGCCCTAACACGAAGCCCATAAACTCAAACCCATTAGCCATGCATCACGAAAACCCTAAACTCTTATTACCTCCATCTTCCTAAAGTGACTCCCTTGTCAATCACCTTCTCGTTGTCATCAATCACCTTCCATGTCGTTGGCATCATCACCAATCTTATCTTCTTTCACCGTTATTATCATCGTCGTCGTCGCCAATCTTATCTTCTTCATTATTACTATCATCGTCATTGTCACCAATCTTATGTTCTTTATCATTACCCCTCCCTTATTGACTAATATCCTTTGCCTCTATCCTCATCCAATCATCTCCTCCACTCCAACCTATAATATACCCCCATCCCTCTCAGCTTCTTCTTCAACACCACTTCACCTTCATCCCAACACAATATCTTACTCCTCGTCCTCTTATCACCATTAGTAGGCATAGTTCGAGATTCCATAAGTTACGGTGAAAAACAACATACGCAGCATGATCCACAGGCAAGTCTTCTTACACAAGCAACAACATACGTAAGAAGTTTGTTGCGGAAATAAAATATTATACAATACAATTTCCCGAAATACATGCAAAATAATAATATTTTATTCAATATCTCAAAAAATGTGTTCATATCTTATATCTTATCAGGATTACTTGATTCCTTATCCTATTTTCAAATAAGGTATCCCACATCAATATACGTGCCCACACAAGTACTCGTAAGGTTACCTTATTGTACATTTATCCACATTACTATGATCATTACTTGCTTAGCAACTCGCTAATCTGTTAATCGGACTACAATCGGGATTGTGGACTGATCAAATTTACAACATTATTACTTTCTGACTACGTCTCTAATATTTTCTTACCACAATAAATATAGATTCATGAGTTACTTTATTTTATTTATACATTGAGGTGGGGAAGATCATGAGATGCATGTTACTGCTCTTGAGGAGATTTACATTATTTGTTACTTATACTGATCAATCGACATGCAATGGCAGTGATACTGCTTAGGCTATCTCATTATTGGTCTAAATACAAATTAATAATTACAAGCACGATTAAGATTTTCAACCATACGTCAGGGTTGAAAATCTAAGCACCAACCACACAGGTCGTGGTCTCGGACATGAATGGAGTTATCCTCAAGAGAAGAATAGTACACCCATTAGTAGTTATCTTCAATTGCATACACTGATATTATATATGTGCACTACACTGGACATTCATATTGCATTTAAACTATTTACACTCCATCGACACCAAGGATTGTTGTATCCGTCTAACGAATATAGATTCATGAGTTACTTTATTTTATTTATACATTGAGGTGGGGAAGATCATGAGATGCATGTTACTGCTCTTGAGGAGATTTACATTATTTGTTACTTATACTGATCAATCGACATGCAATGGCAGTGATAATGCTTAGGCTATCTCATTATTGGTCTAAATACAAATTAATAATTACAAGCACGATTAAGATTTTCAACCATACGTCAAGGTTGAAAATCTAAGCACCAACCACACAGGTCGTGGTCTCGAACATGAATGGAGTTATCCTCAAGAGAAGAATAGTACACCCATTAGTAGTTATCTTCAATTGCATACACTGATATTATATATGTGCTCTACACTAGACATTCATATTGCATTTAAACTATTTACACTCCATCAACACCAAGGATTTGTTGTATCCGTCTAACGAATATAGGATCCTATGTCCCCAGATTCCTAGCTTGCAAATGACAATACGCAGGATTTAGATAAAAGCAAGATAGAGAAGGTGCATGATCCCGACGGCACAGTTCGTAGGGTCTACCAACGGGTGCAATAGGTGGACATACTAGTTATATGGTTAGAAGGATAATTACTAAGAGTTGTCCTTCCAATATACTAAACTTGATCTTTTGTTGTATTATAGTCCGGTTGTACTTTTGGTATTGTATGTAGAAGTATAAGTCTAGTTGTACCGTGTATTATAAAGAGTTGTATTATGAAATAGTTTGGTAGTATTAAATCAGTTTCCTCCATTTGTGATTAGACTAGAAAATGCTATACATGACAGGTACCTTAATCCTATGTTAAGCGACAATCGTTTTGCGAGGGATTAGAATACTCTTGTAGTTGCGTAGCTGACCAATGCTACACACCTCGGCTCGCCACATTCCAGTAGCAGGACGTGACATTGTTTAGGTAGTGGCCCATGCAGGTCTACGGTAGGTTAAAGTCATAGGAATAGAGATACCTAGGATTATGCAAGTCTAGGATAGGAAAACCATAGGAATAGGGATAACTAGGATCATACAGGAACAAGGAGTAGGATATAAGATGGAGTCTAGGGTTAAGATGTCAATCATCAATCATTGTGATCCCTATAAGTTTCCAAAACTAAGGATTAGGATTACTAATTACCAAGGATCGTCAACCTACAATCTTAAATATAGGATTAAGGATCCCTAATTTAATCTTAAGTTATTTCATGTCTATTACCTTAAGTTATCAGTTACAATCATTTACCTATGGCGATTCTTTTATTCAAGAAATCTGACTTGGAAGCTTTGTGGATGTAGGACATCTTTGACCTAGAGGAGTATTACCAGTTGATGAGAGACCATTGGGGGATACATTTTGGGAGAAGATTGCCGTTTGGGGTTTGTCTTATTCTCTACCACATGGTGATCTCAGGACACAGAGGACGGTGCAGAGATATACCACGAGATGGTATGCTACTACTGCATCTTCAGGCAGGAGGGACCTGATTGTCCCTACCCACACGAGGGACGCTTCAGGTTGGCAGGAGCGCAACTGCAGAGAATTTGCTCCTCGAGTACGTAGTGATCTAGGATAGTTGTGTATAGTACTAGGGTATAATTTTGGTAATCTGTACGTTTAGCTTGTATAGAAACTTAGGGATGTACATGATATACATTTCAACACACCTGTACTATACCTATCCGGTACAAAACTATATTAATGGTAGCGTACTAAAATACTTGTAAATATTTAAACTCTACCTACCTTCTTAATCAGAAGGTTATATGGCAAGCTAAGTAAATGTGAATTCTGGCTTAGCCCATATATCTTTTCTTGGACATATAATATCAACAGAAGGAATCTTAGCAGATCCTAGCAAGATAAAAGCGGTGAAGTGACAGTCATATTAGATTTTTACTGCCTTATAAATTTTTAGAGGTCATTTTTATTCCGTTGCACACACGCGCTCTATTCAAACCCCCCCCCCCCCCCCCCCTTTCCCCCCTTCTAGAGGTGCTCAACGGTCCTACAATCTAATCACCTTCCATATACTCGTCACCCTCACCACTGGCATCTTATTTATCATTACTATACCCGTTGTCATCACCAATCTTATCTTCATTATCATTACTATCCTCGTCATTGTCACCAATCTTATCTTCTTCGTCATTACTATCATCGTCATTTTGCCGGTCACCTTCTACCTCCTTGTCATCGAATCACCTTCCATATCCTCGTCATTGTTACCATCTTATCTTCTTCGTCATTATTATTCTTGTCATCGTCAGCAATTTTATCTTCTTCCGTCATTACTATTCGCATCATCGTCATCCATGTTATCTTGTTCATTATTACTATCCTCGTCATCCTCGCCAATCTTATCTTCTTCATCAGTTTGCCTCTCTTATCGACCAATCCCCTTCGCCTTCACCCTCATCCAATTATCTCCTCCTCTCCAACCTATATATACCCTCATCCTCTCCACTTCTTCATACTTCACCTTCATCCCCATACTACATCTTCCTCCTCATCCTCTTATTACCATTGGTGGCAGCAGTTCAGGTTTCTAAGATTTACGATAGCAGATGAGCATATGCACCACGAACCAAATACGAGTCTTTTACACAATGCAACATTGTTACAGGAAAATTTTTGTTATCCACCTTATCTTGTTCATTATTACTATCCTCGTCATCCTCGCCAATCTTATGTTTTTCATTAGTTTGCCTCAATCCCCTTCGCCTTCGCCTTCACCCTCATCCAATTATCTCCTCCTCTCCAACATATATATACCCTCCTCCCTCTCCACTTCTTCATCACCACTTCACTTCACCTTCACCCCCATACTACATCCTCCTCCTCTTCCTCTTATTACCATTGGTGGCAGCAGTCCAAGATTCTACGATTTACAATAGCGGATGAGCAGATGCACCACGAACCACATACAAGTCTTTTACACAACGCAACATTGTTACAGGAAAAATTTTGTTTCGGGGTAAAATATTAAAATAATAATAAATTATTGAAATGTGTACAAAATAATAATGTTTCTTCCATGTCTTGAAATATGTGTTCATATCTCATATCGAATTAGGATACCTTATTTGATTCCTTATATGAGTTTCAGATAAGATAACCCACATCTATATAGTATATGCGTGCCCACGTGAGTACATGTAAGATTACCTTCTTGTACATTTATCCACATTACTAGGATTATTAGTTGCTTAGCAACTCGTTAACATGCTAAACATGTTAAAAAGGATAGGAGTTCCCATTAACCAGAAGTTTTTGGCAACTAATTTAACCAAAAGTTATTATAGCAAGCAAACTATTTCAAAGACATCTCATGACATCTCATACCAATATACTACACAGACCGTAAAAGATTGATAAGATAACCATGTAATAATTGCAAATTTGCAAAAGGTTGAGATTTCAAAAAATTTCATAGAGGTATGAAATTTGATATATTTGCGTAGAAGAGAAGAAGTTTTGGGTTATTACGGGAGAGGGATGGGGCGCCATCTTAGATGGCGTCCAATACCATTCTAGGATCTAGCGTCATCTTAGATCGCGCCCAATTTTTTTTTTTCTAAGATCCGGCGCCATCTTAGATGGCGCCCAAATTTTTTTAATTTTTTTTATTATGTGACGTGAGAAAGTTAATTTTCTCATCTCCTTATATACAATTTTATCTTTTAATTTTTTTTTTCAAATTTCATATTTTTTTAAATCTAATATTAGAAAAAATATCTTAAAGATAAGTTTAAAAAATCTTAGATATTTGTTAAAATCTAATATTAGAAAAATATCTTAGAGATAAGTTTAAAAAAATAATTTTAAATCTTAAATATTTTTTTCTCAAATATTAGATTTTATTTAAAATCGCAGATAACTTTTTTAAATAAAATTTAAAATATCTTTAGAGGTAAGTTCGTAGATATGTTTTTAAATCTAATATTAGAAAAAAAAAACAACTTAGACATAAGTTTGATTAATTTGAATTACAAAAAATTAGTATAAAAGATGTTACAATAATTTAAAATTAAAATTAAAAAACATGCTAATAGTTTAAAATATCAGAACTTTGAATAATTGATTCAAGATAAAAGTTAGATAAAATTGGTAACAATTTAAAGTTCTATCGAGTTAAATTTAGATTAGAATAACATAATATAAATACAAATATATAAAATAAAACATAAAAGATTATATTTGGTGATAAAAAAAATATTTTATAACTTATCAGATAAGAATATAAAAATATCTTATAATTTATCTGATGAAAATACAAAAATATATAATAATTTATCAAATGAGAATATTAAAATATTTTATAATTTAGTATCAAATATAATATTTTATGTTTTATTTTCATATCTTTATTTTTTATCTTTGAAAATCATGTCAATTTAACCTAAATTAAGATAAAATGGTCCACCCATAGGAAGATATCAATTTCCATGAAAAATAACTTTTTAAGCAAAAATAAAGACAATCAAACACCTAAATTAATTCCGTGAAATTTTTTCCATGTGCTTATTTTACTAAGAAAAAAATTAATTTTACGGAATTGTGCTTATTTTACTAAAAAATAATAATTTTACGGAATTAGTTTAGTAGAAAAAAAAATTCCATTTGAAAAAATTATCTACGATTTCAATCACCTAAGATGTTTATTTTATAATATTAGATTTGAAAAAATATCTAAGAGAACTTATCTTTAAAGATATTTTAAATTTTATTTGAAAAAATTATCTACGGTTTCAAATTATATCTAAGATTTGAGAAAAATATTTAAGATTTTAAATTATTTTTTAAAACTTATCTTTAAGATATTTTTCCTAATATTAGATTTAAACAAATATCTAAAATTTGAAGAAAAAATTAAAAGATAAAATTGTATACAAGGAGATAAGAAAATCAATTTTCTCACGTCACATAACAAAAAAAAAATAAAAAAAATTTGGGCGCCATCCAAGATGGCGCCGGATTATAGGAAAAAAAAATTGGGCGCCATCTATGATGGCGTGCCAGTTCCTAGAATGGTACTGGGCGCGATCTTAGATGGCGCCCAATCCCTCTCCCCGTAATAACTCCAAACTTCTCATCTTCTGAGTAAATACATTAAATTTTATACCTCTATATGAAATTCTCTTAATTTTAGACTAAGATAAGTTAATGGTCGTTTACTCTATCAGACCGCTTGTTTCTGATTATGTACACATGTAATAGTAGCACGGAACCCTAACATGGCTCTATTGCTCCCAAGATGAAAGTTCGAGATTAATCGGTGCAAACAAAAGGTCAGAAAAAAAAAAGGGACTCCCACTTACGCAATATTTTTTTAATATATATATATATATATATATATATATATATATATATATATAGAGAGAGAGAGAGAGAGAGAGACGTCAGGCATGTTTGGAAGGAGCAGAAAAATTGTATCTTTGAGAGGGTCGGTGATTTCCACCATTGGGATTATCCATAATATTAAGCAGGATGTCAGTATAATGAGAGGGAAGGCGCATCCTTGAATTGCCTCTTGTATTCATAATTTTTTGATTTAATTAATATAATTACCTTCTTCCAAATATATATATATATATATATATAGAGAGAGAGAGAGAGAGAGAGAGAGAGAAAGAGGTTGTTTTCAGTTACTCCGAACATGAATCTTCCAGGATACAAGCAACAAGCTTTACCGTCGCACTACGCAATGCCCTCTATAACGTTAGCAGAAACCATAATATAATAGCGCAATAGACGTGTATACAAGACACTAAATATATAAAATAGGATAAAGTCCAATAACCAGAACGTTTTCAGCAGCTGACTCAACCAAGTAAAACCTAAGAAAAGCATGCAAAGACATCTAGTAAGAACAGGTAGTAAATATCTTCAAGTACGGAAATTTTCCCATGTAAGTAGAAGTTTCTAGTAACTGTCCACAGCAAAATCCGAAATAGAAAAAACAAATATTTCAACGACATCTGATAACCTAATATGTTATAAGAATGCAAAAATTTGGATCATTTTACCAGTAAGCTTTGTAAAGAGTTCACAGTTCTCCTTAAAGAATGTAATCAAACCATGTCTTCTTAATTATGCATAACAAAGTGCCATTTAATAATATAATCCACTGCTTGGCATGGCTATATTGCTTGCAAGAGAGCTCGAGAGTAAAAAAAAAATGATTCATATCACAATAATGACTGCCAACCAAGGTTCGCAGTATCGGAATCGGTATTAGACCTTTCCTATGACTATGAGTATCGGGATCGGCATTATCGACAGTATCGGCAGTTTCAGATCAGAATATTGGATTTTTGGGTATCGGAAAACAAATAAATATTAATACATTATTAAAATGTTAGGAAAAAAATTATATATTTAGGCATAATTTGAAGTATTGCATGTGTTGTTTCTTAGTAATTTTGGAATTAAATGAAATAGTAGTCACCCTTGGCGATTGGTTTACCTATGATAGATAAGTTTTCATCTTTTACATGCTTATACAACCTCATATGCTTTTATACCAAGGTTGTAAAAATCGATAGTCGGCCGCTAGTCAGTTTGTGGGGACTACGGATTAATCGGACTACTCGAAGACAAGTCGGGGACTAGTTGGTTTAGAATTTTTAATGAATATATATGTAATATGTTATAAAAATATTTTAAAAAATAATATGTTAATTGTTGAACTTTTAGTTATTGCAGTGCATTTTCTTATTCATTATTTTGCACAAATTTCTATTTCGATAAATCTTTAAATAATATGTTAACAACTTACTATTTTGCACGGAGAGTTACAGCCGCAGTAGCAAGCAAAAGCAAAAAAAAAGTAACAAGCAAAAATTAAAAAAAAAAGCCACAATAACAGTAGCAAAGAGATAACAAAGAAAAAGTAAAAATAAAAAAAGAGTAGGCTAGTCACTTTTTTCAAAAATAGAAAAAAGGCAGCAACAAAGTAAAGAGTCGACGGCGACTGCCTTGATGAAGTCGACGGCAGCCCAGACTAGTACCAATTTAGCCAATTTTTGGATGGACCAGCCCCTAATCGAGTCGACGGTGGCCGACAAGTGACTAGCCCCTAGTCGAGTCGGCGGCGGCCGACTAACGACTAGTCGGGGACTAGTCGGCCGCCTAGAGGGATTTTTACAACACTGTTTTATACCCTTGTTGATTGATCTTTTTCATTCAATTTTCTTTACCGATTTGACTGAAAAAGAGACCTCTGGTGTCGGTATTGGTCGGTATCAATATCGGCCAGTATCGGATCAAGACATGCCAAACCATATCGGATCGGTATTGGCTGATAGTGCAAACTATGTTGCCAACATAATTCTCATGGGAGAAGGCTTGGATGATAATGATGGAGGTGGTAATTAATGCTTTGCCATTTTATTAGCTAAATTGACAATCCAACAGGAAATAGATATGTTTCCCTTAAATTGAGATAGCAAGTTCTGTTCTTCATGGACTAAATTTAGCAAGCAAGGTTAGGCATAACAGATGATGCTTGTCACCTTCTGTGATGACCTCCAACAGGAAATAGATATGTTTCTCTTTAATTGAGATAGCAAGTTTTGTTCTTTATGGACTAAATTTAGCAAACGAGGTTATATGCATAACAGAAGATGCTCGTCACCTTCCGTGATGACCACCACACACAGACGGGAATCCATCCCAACACTCAGGTGTCAATGTGTCATTAGTTATGACATCAACTACACAAGCATTGCGGAAGATGCACTGCGTGACATGATTAGGGTAAAAGCGAAGAGAAAGAAACAAAATCATAATAAGCAAAATTAACCGTTAAAGTTTCTGTGTGACCAATTAATTTATCTTCCTTGCTTTCTTTCTATTGTCTCTCAACCTCTAAGAAAAACATCAAGTTTCTGTGTGACCATATTATGTTCATCAAAATGGAGAAAGTGTTCATGTCCTTGCTACTTTGAACTAGAAATTATTGGCCCTTCATCCTCCTTACTAACCCCCTGTAATTCAAATCCCAGCACCCCTCCAGGCCAGTCATCTTAGGGCTATGCCCATCAAGTACATGACTCGAGTGATTCAAGAAAAAATTTACTAGAAGATCAAGTAAGCTGACCAGAACATCAAGTAAGCAAGATTTAGGAGTAGATTCTTCGGATAGGTATTAATATTAAAAGATAAAGAGAAGTGTTTACTAGTATAAACCAATAAGTAGTGTGTACAAATACTAATACCAACAATACCTATTGTATATTGCCAACTAAACCAATAACAGAAAATAAATAATATAAGCAAATTGCTCAACTTAGGAGTTTGAACACATAGAGATGTAATGTTCACTGCTGTCAAGAACATTACGGTTATAAAGATGCAAAGTAGTCAAAGGCGCACTTGAGGCACAAAGGATCCATATCGCCTGCGGCGCAAAGGGTCAATATCGTCTGAGGCGCAAGGTGCGCGCCCGACCGAAGCGAGGCGCACAAAATAAAAAATAAAAAATAAAAATATACATGCATTAAAAAATAAATAAATAAGTAAATAGTAATGTAAGAAATAAAACCAAATAATATATTAAAATCAACAAAAACATGTTAAAATATAACCAAATAAACTAGCAAAGCAGCAGTAGAAGTCAACAGAACTAACAAGAGTTCGTATTCTCCATACCACGCTTTTAGTAAATTTTAATTTTTCCAGATCAACTATAATCATTTTGGCAACCGTGGTAAGGATTACCTCCCTCCCATTTGTATGAGTTTACGGCTATCTTCCTGCCTCAAAATTTTTTGTATATTTTAAAAGAAAACCATAAGGTGCATCTAGACATGCTTTTTTCTGGTTGCGCCTTGCAGAAAGGCGCATCTGAGGTGCGTCTTGGATGTATCCAGAGAAAGAAGTCTCGTCTAGTGAGGTACGAGGCGCAGTTGTTGCACCTTTCTACGAGGCGTGCCTTTGACTATCATGTAAAGATGGAATTTTTAACACCACAATCATACTCCAGAACACAAAAAGGGGCATAATTTTTTTTTATCCAGCATACTACATGATGGAGAAGAGAGAAATTCATATTAATCAATATCAACTAAAACCTAAAACACTAAGCAAATTACTCAGCTTTTAAGTTTTAACCCATAGACATATAATGCTCACTGCCGCAAAAAACATTAAGGTTATAAAGGTGAAATTTTGACAGCACCATCATACGCCAGACAATAACGAGCATAAATTTTTTATCCATCATACTACATGATGGAAAAGGGATAGATTCCATATCATCCAATATCAACTAGAACTTAAATCCTAAGCAAAAAAAGTGCATAAATGTCAACCAGTAGAAGTATGAGTTCACAAATACTATACAAAAAGAATACGTTGTAGCATTCTCTGAAGCTACTATAGGCTCAAGGAATTCATCCTTAAAAAGACGAAATTTGCTAGCTCTGTAGTACTATAGAAGGTAGATCTAAGAAAGAAAAGATTTTCTTCATATGACAAAAATCTAAGTCAGCAAAAAAGCAATAAACCAGAATCAAAGAATACCGATACCCCTAAGCTAGGGAGCACGGACACTCCAAAAAGCGGGGCAGTGTTGTGTTGTGTCAACATATATCAGACACAAGACACTCCAAAATACACTAGGACACATGCACAACAATCAATGCAGTCTCCGTCATCATGTCATGTGATGTCACGTTGCATTCGAGTTCATGCAATATATTCCCTAAACCATCTGCACACGTTTAACAAAAATAATAGCAGTCAAGGGATCCAGCAACCTTATAGTTATATAATGTAAAAGTTGTGACACTACCATCAAACTACCTACACCCGTTAACCATTAAAACAATTTTGACACAATAATCATTCATAAATCAATATCCTAATAATACAAGAACTTTGATCCATGAAAAGCTGAAACTTTGTTAGCAAAACGAAGAAAAGTTAAGATTTTTGTTGTAGTAGAGATTACCGGAAAGATTTCGGTAAAGCTCTTCTGCCGGCTGCCGAGCGAGAGCCCGATCAGCCCATCCCCTTCCTGGTCCAGCCACTCCACATTCCCCTCCTCCTCCTGTGAACTGAACCCCGGCTGCATTGAAAACAGCGAGTCCCCTCTACTACCCCCCGCCGCCACTGACTTTCCTCCGGTCCCCGATCGAGCTCCCCCCGCTCCGGAGCCTCTGTGCGAACCTCCAGTCCTCCCTCGACATCACCGGCGGCGGTAGCCGCGGGTTCAAGTTCACATTGGAGTAGTAGTAAGACGAGTACGCCGGATCCGTACGGAGCTCGTCCTCATTCAAGAAGCCGTTCCCGCTCCCGTTCCCGATCCTCTCGATCGCGGTCAGCGACCCCTCGACGGTCGGAGGCGCCGAGCCGCTCCGGTACATGTCGAGCTCCCGCTCGTCGCCTGACTCCTGAATCCGCTGATCGCGGAGAAGAAACCCTAGTTCCTCTCCATTGAACCCCTCGGAGCCGCCGATCATCGACCGGACCCCCACCTCCGATATTATCTTCAGAGGACCCCTCTCAGTAACCATTCCCCAAAATTCAATCTAGTAAAACAAAGAAATATAGCAACTCAACTCAAGAAACCCTAGCTTAGATTAGGATTAGGTCAAAAATATGCAATCTTTAAATGATTCGACACCAGAAACCCTAGCTCCGGAGCACTGATGCCATGGATCGAAAACTGGGAGAAGGAAAGCACGGATTTTTCAGGCCTCAGAACAAATTATTCGGCGATCGGCGAATTTTACGCCATTGGAGAAAGCGAGAGGAAGAAGAAAAGAAAAGAAGAAGAAGAAGAGCAGTAATAAATACTCACGTCTGGACAATCCTGTCCGTCAGTTCTGGACAGCGGACGCGGATATCGACCCACGAGGGAGATTTGCCCTTGTGAGAATCTTTAGGGTTTTATTGCAGGATTTAATACCGAAATTTACTGCTAATTGAAACAAAAATTGCAGTTTTTTTTTTTTTTTTCTGTTTCGGACCATTTTTATAAATTTCAAAATTTTAGGGAGTTATAGCTGGAGGGAGTAAAAATGCCGTTATCGTGTGTTTCCGGACCAATTATGCAAATTCCGATTTTATAGAGGAGTTTATATAGGTATTTGGACAGTTGATGGTTTTACACGGTTCGTTACTACATACGATGTCAGACTCGTGCCACGTCAGGGGGGAGATTGATTTGCTTGTGCGAATCACGCTCTGAGATCTAGGGTTATATATTATCGGTTACCTGGCCTCCTTTGGTTTTGGTTCACGGAACGTTGGACTAAGGAGGAAAAAAAAAAAAAAATGAGTGATACTCCACTTTATTTACTTTTATTTAAGGTGCATTCCACCACTTTATACTAATGCAATTCATCTCTCACTTTTAACGGATTTCGTCCAAAACAAACGATCAACGCGTTTGACCGATAATTTTGAACGAAAATACCCTCTGAAACTCAAGTCCAAATCATGCCTCCCTCCCCCTCTTGCTCCGCTGCCGTATCCCCGCCCTGCCGCTACCGCGCCCCCGGCCCACCGTTGTCGCGCTCATCACCACTACCACCACCTTCATCATCACCATCACCACCGCAGTCACCTTCACCATCACCATCACCTCCACCACCATCATCTTCACCAACACCACCATCACTACCACCTCCGCCGCACCCTAGCTCCGCCCCCCCCACCCATCCCCCCCCCCCTCCCCGCCCCGCCCCCGTTGTCGTCACCAACACCACCTTCACCATCACCTCCACCACCATCATCTTCACCACCACCGCTTCTCCCCCCCCTCCCCGACCTCGTCGCTGCTCCCCACCCCCCCCCCTCTCCGACCTTGCCGCTGTCCCCCCCTCCCCGACCTCGCCCCCCTCTCCGACCTTGCCGCTGTCCCCCCCTCCCCGACCTCGCCGCGGCGAGGTCGAGGAGGGGGGGCAGCGACGAGGTCAGAGAGGGGGGGTGGGGAGCAGTGGCGAGGTCGGGGAGCTGGGGTGGGGAGCAGCGGCGAAGTCGAGGAGGAGGTGGCAGCGGCCAGGTCGGGGAGGGGGTGGGGAGCAGCGGCGAGGTCGGGGAGGGAGGCGGAGCAGCGGCGAGGTCGGGGAGGGAGGCGGAGCAGCGGCGAGATCGGGGAGGGGGTGGCAGCGGCGAGGTCGGGGAGGGGGTGACAGCGACGAGAGACACGAGAAAGAAGATAATAGGTCGGGGGTATTTTGTCAAAAAAAAATTTGGTCAACCCAGTTGACCGTCCATATTGGACAAAATCCGTCAAAAGTGGAAGGTGAATTACAATAGTGTAAAGTGGTGGGGTGCACCTTAAATAAGAGTAAACAAAGTGGGGTGCCACTCAAATTTTCTAAAAAAAAAATCTAGTTTTGTATATTTTGGTGCTAAAGGAATCGAGGTGAAAAGTAAAGTAATTTTCAATGGAAAAAAAATTAGGGGGAGAAGTGGATCCATCCAAGAAAGGATTTACTTTTCCTACTAATTTACTTAGCATTTTCAAATACCAAAAATCGATAAAAATTATAATTTTTCAAAGAAAAGAAAATATCTAGGAATTGATTTCCTTTCTGCGAACCAAACAAGGCCTGATACTATTTGTGCAGGATCGAGAGGGGTCACATGGGAATAAGTCGATCGTTGATTGGATGGAGGCTTTCGATATATGGCATGTGGATGGAAAACGTTATTATTAGTGTACATTGTTCATGTTATTTATTTTGTTTTAGCAGAGGGTTTGATTTTGGTAGATACTTTGTCATAAATGGTCAATAATGAATAATTTGTTGTATGAATGTAGATATTACTTGTAATTCCTATGTCATTGATTTGGAATTGTGTAATCAAGTTGTTGGAGTCAGTATGAATTTGGTAATAGCATATTAGTGGAGTCCAAATCTGATTAAATATTTGATTTGATTAGATTTGGACATCCATAATTGGTGCTGGGCTATTTTAGATAATATGATTCTTATTTTATGGTTCCTATTTAGGAAATTCTTTTATGATCTAAAATATGATGTTGATGGGATCTTTTAGGTATAATAGGATTCATATTTTATTTTTATGTAGGAAATTCTATTATGACCTAGAATAAGTTTTTCTCATCCTATATATATGGGGTGGGGGTGGAGGCGCATAAAGCATAGCACAAAGTTGAGATTCGATGTGTTCGTCCACAGGACATCTAAGAAAAAATTCGTACTTTACTCTTAGGATTTCGCCATACAAGACATAAAAAATGAGAAGATCTGATCGAGGAGTCATTAACTTCAGTTAGAAAAATTGCTACGGGTTGGTGAGTAATTTTATTGTAATCTTTGTCGTTTCTTCTTTAATGTGGTGGGGGGCTGAACATATTAGAGCAAAGGGTTCAACATTATTTTTGTTAACCTTGTCATTTCATGTGAGTTATATAGATTGTAATTTGTTTAGGTGACATAGTCACCGTCATATACTTGTGTCACATCCATTTTTCTAGTTAACGGTATTTTGGTAATTATAAATTTCTTTTAATTATTTTAATATATTATATTATTAGTGTTGTGATTTTTGGCCTTTTGATAGTATAGCCTTGGTGCAACCTAGCCTAGTGTCTCACCATGACTTAGTGACTTAGTTAGCATGATTAATTAGTGTTAGTAACCCCATTCTAGTTAGTTTCAAGTTAGAAGCTAATTAGCAAGCTTTTGGTTAGAGGCTAGTTAGACTTATTGAATTAATAATTCATTTTAACCATAGAGAGAAGCCCAAGCCCAACTATTATGAAACCCTAGCCCACCCATGTTGTGGCCGGCTAAGTTAGGTCAAGGAAACCCTATTTAATATCTTATGTTGAGAATTGCTTCCTTTTTCCATTCCTTCTCCTTCTGGCAAAATCCTACGTATGTATTCTTCCTATTTTCTTCATTTCTCTTCCTTTCTAACCCTAGTCTCTTGCATTAGGTTTTGATCTATGTATATGGATTGTTGATGGTGAGAAAACTCAGATTTAGAGAGCATCGAAGTTTTGGAGTCGCAAGAAGGATCTTCACTTTTGGAGCTTTTTATAGGGAATTCACCCTCAATAGGTAATCTCTCCAAAATCCTTCAAATTTATGAATTCTTCCCATAGATGCATCCATCTAGGTGTCCCCTAGCTGTAGGATGAGTTTTGTAGGAATTGATATTGGTTTGGTGTCCGTATCGGACACGTATCAGTGTTTTTACGGACGTGTTTGATGAAATGCCCAAAAGGAATTTTTATTGTTATTTTCCAAATATTTTTGAATAGGAATGTAGATCTATACATTGCTTATGGATTTGTGTTGCACTGAGGGAAACTCGTGCTGTGTCCGTGTCCAAATTGGGCACGAACCCGCTCGCGCACAAGCCGTTCGCATGTCCTGCTGCTCGGGCACTGTAGCGGACACGATAGAACACTTCGTAATCCCAAAATTGGTGGACACGTAGGGCACATGACTGACACAGGGCTGATCAAGTTTCGTGAGTTTCATCGAGTAGATCTCGAGAAATCTCACGCGTACGGATTTTGCTGACACTGTGCGCACGGAAGAAATCGCGTCTGATACGCGCATGATTCTTCGACACGTGGACACGTGATCGTGTGGCAGGGTGTTGGACACCTAGACCTATGCTAGGTCGACCCTCGTGCATGATCACGAGACACGACATGACCTGTGTCGTGTCCACGAGCCCTGACACGCTCGCACGAGGCAGTGCCTGGGCAGTTTCTGCTGTGTATGTTAAATTGTGTTTAGACACCTCGTATCCAATTTTGTGGACACGAGATTGTTACACCTAGTTTTCTAAATAAGGGTAATTTTGAAATTTTGTGATTTTAATTATTAATTATGATATTTAAATAATAATATATTTTTTGGTGATTTTTAATTATTTTTAAAACTATTTAAAAATCATGACTTGTGATTTTGATGTGCAGCTAGTGAAACCCTAGAGACTGTCTGACCTAGAGCCTAACCCTGTGATTTGGAATATCTATTTATCATTTTTAGCCTAGGGGTAATTTGGTCATTTCGACTTATTAGAATTATTTGATTAATTATTGGATTGATGGTTGTTAAATTTGACTTTTGCTAGTTGTGACTTAAGAGACTAACCTAGATGTTGACCCTGGTTGTGGTGACTTGATTAGCATGGTGAGACCCTAGTCTAACTTAAGTCAACTCAAGTTAGGTCACTTAGGATCAAGTTGAAATATGAGGATTGATGATTTGGTCCATAGGCTTGAGACTTAGAAATTGGTTCCATGACTAGTGCAACTAGGCCCATAGCCCATTAGACTAAACCCTAACCCTAATTTCATTCATTATGACCAGCCATATAGGGCTATTCCCCCTATAAATACTCTCTTCATTATGTTCTTGCCTCTTTTGTGTTGTTTCAACATTTTGAAGAAAGAGGTAAGGAGCCATCTTCCCTAATCCATAACTTTCTCATTTCAAGTCCTTTTTGACCCAAATCTTTTGCATATGAATCTAACCAACCCCTATTTGCTGTTCATGGAGAGGAATTTCAGTTTGGGATCAATTTGGAGATTTGAGCTAGCAAGGAGGAACACTCTAATTTGGAGTTTTTTCTTGCTATTTGCACCAATAGGTAAAACTCCTCTAATTATTCTAATATTCTGTTTTCTTTGCATTTAGGACTAGATCTAGGTGTCCCCTAGCTGTCCCTAAAGTTTGGGTTAATTTCGTGTCCATTTGGTGTCCGTATCGGACACGTGTCATAGTGTATAGGGAGGTATTTGATGAAATGCCACACTCGTATATTTTTTATTATTTTTGAAATATGTTTGATTGAATTTATAGTGCTAGGTGTACTGTTTCATTTCGTGTCATTGATCTGTGATTTCTTGTTGTGTCGTGTCCACACGGGGACACGAACTTGCTGTTCAGGACAGCGTACACTATCCTGCTACTCGGGACCTAGAACTCACTGTACAGGACACGTGGTGACACAAAATTTGGTGGGGAGGATGGGGCATTGTCTGTCATCATGCTCTCAAAATTTGGGAGCAAATGATGCATGACACGCGGCACAATCCCGCCCGTACTGGACACGCACTTTTCGTGCATTGGCAGATTACACACACAGACACGCGCACAAACATACGCTCGTGTCCGCTGTAGACACATTGTGGATACCTCACAGGGTGTCGAATGTGTAGCCAGACACGTGGGCTGCACGTGGATATGACCACGTGGCCACACGTGTCGTGTGTCTTGTCCATATGGACACGAAACCTGTATACGATGTTTCAGTGTACTGTGTACACTGCTGTGTTTGTATTTGAATTGGACACGTTTGTGTCCACTTGGTTGGACATAAACCCTTTCCCCTGACACGTGGACATGAGTGAGACACTTGTGCACATCCAATTTCACTTTTTCTTTGTATTTCGAAATCAAAAACCTCTATTTTCCCTGTCCTGATACCAGTTGATATCAGTAGGCATTTCTGAGTTTTAATTTAGTTTAATTTATCAATTAATGATTTACTAATGATTGTATAGATGTATACATGTGAGCTATGATTGGGTTTTGCCTCTGTGTTACTTTGGGATGATAGTTTAGTTGATATCTCGATTTCGAGCATTAGGTTGAGCTCTGAACTAAACATTATATGCATGACTGAAACTTAGCATTTCACATAACCCTTTTAACTAAAAACAGTAACCTAATTGACACACACACATTGATTAAATCTGAGAACTGAGAACACACACATGTTAGCTCACACAAACCTGTCAAGTACACACTGTCATGTTAAACTGATCCATAATACACATTTTCTATTGGTTTCCTAACATATATGTATCCCACACACAATGGTACACACTACAACACCCATAGCCCTGTTCCTGAGACACAGTAATCTGAAAACACTTGACACATTGTACTGATATTTGTTTGCCATTGATTATAAAAGAACAGAACAGTTTTATGGGAGGACTGGACTTTTACTTCACAACACAAACTCGCTCGTACAAAGAAAGCCTAGGGATGAAAACCTAGGTACAGCAATCTAAGTACAATTATTTAGTTTTTTCTGGAGGGGTGACGGTAGAGGCTCGGGAGAGTGCTATCAACTCTGCCTTACTCCTTGGACGATCGGACGTAGCCTTGGCTCCAATGAAGAAATGCTCTCGGGATGTGTGGGGAGATTCTTCTGGGTGCCGCCGCTCTCTATGTGCGTGTCTCCCTCTGTGCAAGTGAATGGCACCTTGCTATTTATAGGAGTGGGGTGTGATAAGTAGGGTTTGCAATGATTGCTCCTTGAAAAGTGGGCGGTTAGGGATTGGTTACGATTTGCCTTGATCCTGTTTGTTAGAAATTAATCTGGGCCGTTAATATTGATTGTAACAAATCTGGGCAATTGATGTTGATTGCACCAAATCTGCATATACAGTTAATGTTGATTGCGACAAATCCGCGTGGGCAGTTAATGTTGATTGCAACAGATCTGCGTCATGATGATTTGTTGATATCAGCAAATCCGAGTGAATAAATCTTGGTCAATCTCCTGTCACGTGTCCCAACTGCCTGTTATATTGATTGCCATAAATCTGGATTGTTGGGATTTGATCAACTCCTGCCACGTGTCCCAACTGCTGCGAGCCGCGTGGAGGACTGTCATCGTTGAGCCGCATGAGTGTGGCCTTTAACCGAGCCGCATGAAAGTCCTTACAACTGAGCCGCATGAAAGTCTTTGCAACTGAGCCGCATAGAAATTCTTTAATCTGAGCCGCATGAAGGTGGCAACCGCATGAAGGTGGCAACCACATGAAGGTGGCAGTCGCATGAAGGTGGCAGCCGTATGAAGGTGGCGGCCGCATGAGGGTGGCGGCCGCATGAGGGTGGCAGCCGCATGGATATGGCAGCCGCATGAAGGTGGCAGCCGCATGAGAGTGGCGGCTGCATGAAGGTAGCAGCCGCATGAGAGCGGCAGCCGCATTAAAATAGGTAGATGCATAGTGAGCTTCGAAATTGGTGGATCGTGCCAGATAAAAAGATTTCCTTCATTTTCCAAGGAGCGCGCCATTATGTCAGAGTCATCATTACAGCTTTATGCCAGAGCTGTCAATTCACCTTTATGTCAGAGCTGTCGTGTTGCGTCAGAGCATTAAATGAGGCTGCTGCTTGATGGCCAGCTGTAGAGGCGAACCGTATAGGGCCACGTAGCTTTTACCCGAGCCGCATGGAGCTATTGGAGATTTTTGAGCTGCATGAAGCTCTGAAGGACTTTTGAGCCGCAGGAAGCTCTAAAGGACTATTAAGCCGCATGAAGCTCTATGAGATTCTTTGAACCGCATAAGACTCCCTCTGTTTTAACCCGCATGGACTTTTCTGTTCTTTTTCATGCTTCTACAAGACCCCCTTCAAAGTTTTCAATTTGTAAAAATTGAAATACTTTGAATAAGAAGCATGGCTATGTCCACATAAGTTTTTCTGGCCGCATAGGATGTTCTGGCCGCATGGACTTCCTAGCCGCATGGACTGTCTGGCCGCATGGACTTCTTAGCCGCATGGACTTCCTAGCCGCATGGACTTCCTAGCCGCATGGACTGCCTGGCCGCATGGACTGCCTGGCCGCATGGACTGTTCTGACCGCATGTTGTCCTTTCTGCCACGTATGTGTCTCATTTAATTGCCCTTGATTTGTTTTGAATTTAAAGCCGCCTTTTGGGGTAGGATCCCAAGGGTCAGTTTTAAATGTCCAGATTTGCCTCGATGACCGAAGAGTCGATTTTGTTCTTTAGGTGGCACACGGATCGAAGCGTCCATCGGTCTATGAGCCTCCTGTCCGTCTATAAATAAGAGTAACTTTTAGAGAAAAACTCTTTACTTTCTTCTTTTATTCGAATCTCTCTTGCCCTAGCTGCCGTCTTCTTCTTCTTCTTCTTCTTCTTCTTCTTCTTCTTCTTCTTCTTCTTCTTCTTCGATCATCGATGGCCCCCAAGACTTCCAAGGCTACGACGAAGGGTAAAGGAGTGGCTTCTACATCGACTGCGGTGCTTGAAGTTTATCCCGACGTTCACCCCGCCATTACTGGTAAGGATTTTGGGAGGAATTGCATGAACTCAGAACCTAACCATCATGGCTATGTCGCATGTTTTATGCGCGGGCCTTCTTCGTCTTCATTGAATTGTTCAAGTTGTATGTACCGCATGTACATCTCATGTCCGAGCCGCATGGGGGTATCCTTCATGTCCGAGCCGCATGAGGGTCGTCCTGTGGCTGCATAAGCACTTCGCAGAACTGGGCCGCATGAAGTTCCTACAGATAGGACCGCATAAGCTCCCTCGAACTGTGCCGTATAAGGCCCCATCAAATCAGAACCGTATAAGCTCATGCTAAACAGAACCGCATAAGCTTACGCTAATTAGTGCCACATAAGCTCATGTTCAAACAGAGCCGCATAAGCTCTTTTAAACAGAACCGCATAAAGCTCACGCCGAACAGAGCCGCATAAGCTTACGCTAATCAGTGCCGCATAAGCTCATTTTCAAACAGAGCCGCATAAGCTCTTTTAAACAGAACCGCATAAGCTCATGCTAAACAGAGCCGCATAAGCTCGTGTTTACACAAAGCCGCATAAGCTCATCTGAAATGGGCCGCATGGGACCCCCATCAAATCAGAGCCGCATAAGCTCATGTGGACTGGGTCACATAAGTGGCTTTTAGCCATCTTTTAACTTGTTTCTTTTGCCTTTCTCCAGTGAATCTGTTAGTCAATCCAGCAGGAGAACCCCTGGTGGGTTCGACCCAATCTGCTGTGGGTGTGCGATTCGACCACTTAGTCTAATATGTGGCGAACCAGTTTCCTACAAACGAGCCTATGGAGAGGATGAATGCTATCAGAAACTAGCCCTTCTACTTTCTCTGTGCCATGATAAACTCGGGGCAATTGGAGGGAAAATACCTGAAGCCGGCGTTCCTCTTTGGGGATGCCTTGATTGTGAAGAACCCCCGAGTGCTGGACATATCCGAGAGTTGGGACTTTACTCTTGACGGGATGGCGATCCATATCCCTCCGATGGAGCATCATTTTTCTCTGTCATGATTCAACATGTTACCGATGGACAGGAAGATGGTGGACTCCTTGACTCCAAGCAAGTCAGGGATGATTATGGGTAACATCCATTATAACAGGAATTTGGGGTCAGCATATGCGGGTAGGGAACCGGTCAGTCGGTACGTGATGGGACTGGCCCCGGGTACCTTCATAAATGTATCGGGTCCCAATTTCACGTTCTCTCAAGCTGACACCTCCTTGAACCAACTTGCTCGGAAGGGGTCCTATCCCATCGGCCGGTTGGCGCTGCTGAACTGGATAAACCCTATCCCTTCGTGGGCCAACTTGACCACGTAGATTCTGCGGAAGTATGAGACTCCCCTACGTGAGATCGGCCTCTACCACGCCATTCGGGGTACCTGTCACGGTCTACCCATAAATAAGCCGTTGTTCATGGCTCTCCTGGAGATGTACAACCGGCGGACGGGAACCTTCTTCACGCCTGGAGGGGAGCTGGGACTCGCTCTCCACGAGATGTACGTTATTTCTAAGCTGCCCTGGGGGGAAAAAGTCTTTGAAGTGTACACCCCTACGAACGAAGAGTTCGAGGATTTGGATCGGTAGTTCCCGGGCTTTATTGTCGTATACCGGAAATTGTTATGTCACCACAGTACATGTCACCAGACGTCCATCAAGAAAGACGGTAGCTCGGAAGGGAGCATTCCTCACACCACGTCCTGGGTCTCATACCTTTTTGCACTAGGCGCCTCAGGCCGGGTTTCTCCCCGAGATCCTCAAACCCAGGAGGAGGTACAAAAACTGGCGTCGACTGCCAAGAGATCGAGGGCCACAAGCGACACATTTGGGAGTCAAACCGACTCCTTTAGTTATTTTTATCATGGTACTCAGCGGCTGTCAGAGAAGGCACTCTTGGCAGGATTCCTGATGGTGTGGCTACGAAACTGCGTGGTCTCAGGAGGGACAGATTCCATTGAGAGGATCAGCCGTCACTTTATCCTCCCTGCCGTAAAGCTGGTCTTTGGGGTCAGACTGGCCCTTCTTCCGGCCATGGTGTGCAGCCTACACCATGGCCTTTGCGCCTTCTCATCCAAGGTCATCGCCCGTGACACGACGATGGATTTTGAGCGTATAGAGCTGCCCTACCATTATCTGATGGGGTGGCTGTTGATGCACTGCCGGTCTTTGATGAGGCCTAGAGCAGAAGACGGCGTTACGACTGATGATGCTTTTATTTTCCAATATCACCATCAGCCCTGGGAGTACAGCACTATGCCAGCCTGTCGGAGGGCGCTGGCGAGAGTGGACGGATACTACTTTTTTGTGTCTGTTCTTCGTTTTATCGATGAAGAAGTAATGGGTGTAAACATTGATGGTACCGGACCTCCTCACCTCTTGCCTGAGAAGATGCTCCTTTGGTTGCGTAATATCCGTCCAGCGCACCTAGTATACCATAACCGCAACAATGTCTACCTGGAGCCCTATTTGTCCAGCAGGTTCTCCCGCCAGTTCGGGTATAGCCAGCTATTCTTTGACAGTCCCAGCTCTTGCCTGGGCTTTGTAGGTAGCGTCCTCGACGGCATCAGGGCCTGGCATTATTATGACGCGGTTCATACCCGAACCAGCTTCTCGGTTCCTGATACTGAGGCGTCGGGGGAGATTTTGTATATGGCGGCTCTATACCATGTTACGAAGAGCAAGCCTTCCGTTAATTTTGACCCGAGTACTAGCTTCATTGCGGGTACTGGCTTGGCGGAGAAGCCCAAGGGGTCCAAGACGAGGAAGAGGAGGGCGAACACGGTTCCTGTGCCGGACTCGAAGTCCACCACTGCGGACGAAGAGGATGACGAGCATGATGCCGATAACTCTCTCCCTCCTGCAGAAGAGGTGGTGGCGGATCAGCCGCCTGTTGCGTCAGATAAGGTGGTGGCGGATCAGCCGCCTGTTGCGCCTAATGTGGTGGTGGCGGATCAGCCGCCTGTTGTGCCTGACCTTTCGCGCAAGAGAAGCAGGCGCGAATCCACTGATGATGGCAGAACCTACTCTGTGAAACGGGCTGCGGTAAGACACCGCAAGCTGCTCATTAAGGAGAGAGGCGAAGGTGATGATGCTGTTTCGGAGGTGAATTGAATTGCAGTCATCTTTTTTTTCTTTAGTTCTTCTTTTTCCTGAGTTGTTGTCTAATCATTTTTCTTTTCTCTATAGGAGTCAGAAGAAGGGGGCTTCCCAGAACCGGCTGATGCTCCTGAAGTCGATCCGGTCATAGCCACTTTGGTTAGTGACATGTGTACCGAGATTGTTGCTGCCAGGGTTCTTCCGGCGGCGGCTGAGGTTCCTTCCGTCTCTGAGGTCTCTACTCAGGACGATGTGGACCCTACCAAGCCAATCCCCGAGGGTGCTGGATTTCAGTCGGGTGATGTGGACCCCACTATGTCTACCTCCAGGACTGCCGGGGCGGAAGAACTAGCGGCATTCGGCTCGGATGTTGCTGGTGAGGAGGGCACAATGACTGAGGTCGAGCCTCAACTTCCGCAACCCTCCCTTGGTAAGCTAACTCAAATATTGACCAATAAGGTGGTTTATTCGCTCTATCATCACATCCTTCGGGTTAAGCTGATTGATAGTTGCTCCGGACATACATGTTCTGCCACTTCACTGCCCATGACGGACAGTGTCAGGGTAGGCTTTGCCAGAGGGGATCCGGTGGAAGGGAGTGTGCCTCCTCCCCTTCCAACTTATATTGAGGGGCCTCCCGCTGGATCGAGTTCGGGAGATCAGATGGCGGCACAGCCGGGGCAGGAAGCAATGGTCCGTGCGTCCTCCTCTGCTCATGTGGCTTCGGGGATCGACCTTTCCGCCCTGCCGAGTATCCAGGTTCTTCGGGCTGCGGAGGAGTAGTTAGCTGTTATCCATGTGTCTTTTCGCTCGGAATTTGTTTCCCTGGTGGCAGGGGTGGCAAGTTCCGACGCGCCTCCCTCGACACTGCCAGCTACACTTCCTTTGACGCCGTCCTCTACGAAAGTTTTAGATGAAGCATCACAGGATGTGGTTGACAGTTTCTACCGCCACCTGAAGAGAGGGGTCAAAGCTGCTGTGGAGCGGAGGACCCCCTTTGCCTTGGCCCGATAATGCGCCCGTGGCCAAATTGACATTCTTAAAACCCTCCCTGGTGGGGCAGGGATAGTTGCGCTTCTGGAGCCCAAATTGCTAGAGGCTGATCAGCTCGTGGCCCAGTTTCAAGTGCTGCGGCAAGTTGATTTGTCTGCAGCGATAGATCAAGAGCGTGACTTCCTTACCACTGTCCTGGAGAAGGTAAGGGCTGCACGAGATGCGTCTAAGCCAGTTATAATGAAGGACCTCGGCGACCTATCTCTCCAGTATGACCAGCTGAGCCGTAGGAGCGAGGATTGCATGGCTCGGGAAGCGGCCGCCTCTCGCAGAATAATTGATACAAAGGAGCAGATCTTCGAGCTCCAAATGAATCTGGCTTTCTTGGAATCTGAGCTCGAAGCTTCCCGTACAGATAAAGAGCTGATCGTTCAGGAGGCCGAAAAGGTCACCCAAGCTTCTGCTGGCCTGGAGCGTGCTCTGAAGAAGCTTGAGGATGGCTGGCGGGCTCATACGCATCTGGAGGATGCGGAGCGGCTGACTCATAAGACCGAGCGCCGGGCCAAGCAGAGGTTTGAGCTGTCGAATGTCTTGCTGAGGGACCGTCTCATGGAATTATGTATCGCCGAACCATAGTCGGCCTTTTCCTTCTTTTGTTTATGTTTTTTTCCTTTTTTGAGAGGGACGTGGTCCCAGAATATGTAGTACTTTTGACTTTCAAATAAAAGAGTACGTTTTATTTTACCCTTCATTTGTATTGCTTATTGCGTTTATGGTGTTGTGGTATTTGCCCCACTGGGGGACTGTTTGTGGACTTGTTACCCTTGGTATACCTTGGTTTTAGGTACGGATAACAAGCTTGATGGGGATACTTAGAACAATTCCACAGTAAGATGGCCATGGAAGTTCCTGGTATCGAGAGAAAGAATGCCATGGAGCAGCTGGGCTCCCGGGGCATGATGAGAAATGAGGCGCATGTACTAGGAAACTTAGTACAACATTTGTGGTCAACAGAGGACATTTGTGGGCCTATTATCCTTGGCGTACTCCGGTTTTGGGTACAGATAATAGGTCAAAAAAAAACCTACATACTTACTCAGAGGTAATGAGGACGTGGTAAATATGAGGGTTTCTTCAATGGAGCCTTCCTACTCAGAGGTAATGAGGACGTGGCAGGAGTGGGCTCCATGAAGGGTACATAGAATAACTCAGAGGTAATGTGGACGTGGAAGTTCTACGTGAGGGGCGGTTTGTTTTTTTATGGATGTGAAACAACGCAGAGGTGACATCGACGTGGTTATTTCGGGAAATTTGTGGATCTGTTACCCTTTTTATGCACTGAAAGTGCGGGTAGTGAATCATGAGGAAGGAGCTCTTTTAGGAAGAAAGTTCAGAGGTATAGTCATATATGACTTACTACCTAGAAGATGCGATATAGATTCATCTGGAGTGACCAGAGTGTAAGTTCAGCAGTACCTGCGGGTATATAACTCAACAATCTGGGAGATTTGGAGTCAGAATGTAAGTTCAGCGGTACCAGAGGGTATATAACTCAATCATAGGGGATTTGGAGGATGTCGTTTCCGATATAATACTTCTTTAGGAACTTGCCGTTGATGGGCAACATGAGCAAGTCTCCATTTCGTTTTGCGAGGCGGTAAGCTCCATTTGAGAATACAGCCTCGATGATGAACGGGCCTTCCCACTTTGGCTGGAACTTCCAGGCGATTTTGTGAGTCATAACCATCGGCCTCCGAACTGCCAAAACGAGATCGCCCACTTGGAACGTTCTGAGTTTAACCTTCTTGTTGAAGGCCCCCGAGATACGTGCTTGGTACAACTCGATTCATTGTTGAGCTAACAGGAAATTCTCATCTAGAGCCTCCAACTCTTGTAATCGGCGGTGGTGATTATCATCCGTCGTCAATCGATAGGTAAGGGCGACACGGAGCGAGGGGATCTGAGTCTCCAGTGGGAGAACTGCCTCACTCCCATATACCAGAGAGAATGGTGTGTTCCCGGTGGCCGTCCGTACTGTAGTACGGTACGCCCATAAGCATTCGTCAAGCTTCTCATTCCAATTGTGTTTGTTGGAAGATACGAACTTCTTGCGTATCTTGATTATAGTTTTGTTGAGCGCTTCAGCCAGACCATTAGTCGCCGGGTTATACGATATTGAAGCAATATTTTAGATTCGGTGTTTGTCGCAAAACCGATAGAAGGCGTGGCTTGCGAACTGCGGACCATTGTCGTGGATGATCCTTCGGGGCAGTCCATAGCGGTAGATCACGTAATGTTTGAGAAAGCTGATCACGTTTGATGTCTTCACTTCTGCAAGCGGAACAGCTTCCGCCCATTTGGAGAAGTAATCTGTGATTGCGAGTATGAAGTGATATCCTCGGGACAAAGGCGGAGTGATCGGACCAATGATGTCCATTCCCCATGCTTCGAATGGCTAGGATGCCACTGTCGGATATAGAAAATCGGATGGTTGGTGGATGAAATCTGCGTGGACTTGACAGGCTTTGTACTTTCTTGCATAGTCTATCGCATCTGCAAACCATTGTAGGCCAGTAATAGCCCATTCGGCGAAGGCGGTCTTGCAATTTTGGGCCAGGCTGATGGGCCCCGCAGATGCCATCGTGAGCTTCGCGTACAGCTTCTTTGGCTTCTGTATTTGACAGACACCGAAGCATTAATCCATCGTATGATCGCCGATACAGCATTTTTGTCTTTGTATCATAAAAGAATCTGAGGGAACGTCTTCTGATAGAAGTGGCTTCCTTCGGATTCTCTGGCAGGATGTCGTAGACTACGAAGTCGATAAATAGTTGTCTCCAGTCTGGTGCTTCGTCGACTGTCAGAGCGGAGTAACTCTCAACACATTGAACATTATTCTTGGGACAGACTAATTCACGGCCTATTATGTCAACCAGATGATGAGCATGATTCGGTACTGCTAGGGAAGCGGCCAGGCCTGTTAGGACATCAGCCTCAATATTCTGGAGTCTGGGAACATGTTCTATGAAGAATCCTTTCAAGGACGAGATGATGTCGATCGCTATTTGGTGATAAGGGATCATATCTTCATGGCGAACCTCGTATGAACCCCGGATCTGATTGACGATTAACTGTAAATCGCCGTATGCTTCAAGATACTCTACCCCCAGCTCCTTTGCAAGTTAGAGGCCAATGACCAAAGCGTTGTACTCGGCCACATTGTTTGAACAGGGCTCCGTGAGAGAGTAAGCCCGATTGATCACCAGCCCGGAGGAAAAATCAGCACCACTCCGACTCCAGCGACGATGTTGCCCTTGGGCCCAGTTCTCGAAGCGCCGTCGAAGAATATTCGCCAGATGGCATCATGGGAGACCGTATTTGAATTGGCAACCTCGTCTGGTATCTCTTCGTATATTCTGGTTGTCTCCGAGCCTGGATGGGCTGCTAAAAAGTCTGCCAGAGCTTGACCTTTAACAGCCTTCTGTGGGACGAAGATTATGTGATAAAGAGACAATAATATAGTCCAGGTAGCAAGACGAGAGCTGAGTGCCCCTGGTTTGGTCATGAGTGTCACGACCCGCACCCACTATAAGGGTACGAGAACGTAACAACGCCCCGCCTATACCGCAGTGTCAGCGGTAGAACGCTGTCCTAGGTCACAATATCTAACAATATAAGGTACCTGAACAGTATATACACTCTGAATGGAGGTGACATAACAGAACAGTCTCAATCACATCTAAGGCAGATACAGAATAGTAAAGGTAGATAGATAGATCAAAACCACAATATAATATAAATAAGAGAGAGAGAATCTAAGTGTCTAAGATAACAACTCAAGAAACATCCAGCTCAATACAAGTCTCTAAATATATACAACATCTCAGAACAACAACTGAAAGTCGAATAAACAATGCTGAAAGAAAAGATAAAGCCTAGCTATCTAGCCTAGACTGTGGGAGTAGCATCCTGTACTGCAGCTGGGTCCTCCAGAGAAACCAAGTCGCAGGTGTCGTCTAAACCTGCTCCATAATAGGTGGTGCATAGGGCCTCATCCTTATCCTCTGTAATATTTTCAACAGGTCCAGTCAGGACAGGAGCGAGTACAATACATCTCACGCAGTTCATATCAAGTTAGAAAATATAAAGCATGCAATAGAGTAAGATACAGGAAATGCTGAAAGAAGAATGTATATGAAAAACAGCAGAGATTTGATAATAGGAAATATCTATATATGATAAGTAAGAACTATAAGCAATATTGGATTTAGAGTACAATATGGTTATGTAAACGGTTTAGGACAATGCAATGATAACTCTATTGTACGTGAGTGCATAATAGACATATACAATAGTTATACAATGTTGTACAATAGGATTTGATTACATAACCAATTCTACTCCTGTAACACCCAGTTTTCTAGATGAGAGTAATTTTGAAATTTTGTAATTATAATTATTAATTATTGATATTTATTTTATATTATGATTTTTGGTGATTTTTAATTATTTTTTAAACTATTTAAAAACTGGTTTAAGTCATGACTTGTGATTTTGATGTGCTGCTAGTGAAACCTGAGAGTATGCATGACCTAGAGCCTAACCATGTCATTAGGATGATTAATTATCATTTTTAGCCTAGGGGTAATTTGGTCATTTTGACTTGTTGAATTATTTGGTGATTTGTTGAATTGGTAAATTCTAGTTTGACTTTGATTTGTTGAGACCTAGTGGACTAGCCTAGAAGCTAACCCTAACCATGGTGACCCTAGCCTAACTCGAGTTAACCTATTTTAGTCATTAGAGAATAGTTTTAGAATGAGAGGATGTGGTTTAGTGAATTTAAGTCATGGCTTATGGTTTCATGAAATAACTTATGGCTTAATTATTTATTTGATCATGACTTGGCCCATGGCCCATAACTAGAAGCCCTAACCCTAACCAAACCCTAAATGACCAGCCACATAGGGATCCCCACCCTATTTAAACACTTATTCATTAGGGTTGCCTCTTTTTATCATTCCAACACTTGGAGAAAAGAGAGGTATTCTTCCCCCTTCCAAAAATCCCCATAAATCCATTTTAATTTCTTTTTAATCCTAGTCTTTTGCAATAGGTTCTAATTTCTGTATATTTTATAATTTTGGAGGTTAATCTCAGCTTTGGGCTCATTTGGAGCATTTGGCCATCAAGAGGAACACCCCCCATTTGGAGCCTTTTCTTGCATTTTGCACCTATAGGTAAAACTCCTCAAATTGATTTAAATTTCTGTTTTCTTTGTATTTAGGGCTAGATCTAGGAGTCCCCTTGCTGACCCTGGAATTTGGGCACAATTCGTGTCGGTTTTGTGTCCGTATCGGACACGTATCCATTTGATAGGTTAGGTGTTTGATGTAATGCCTCAACCAACATTTTGTTCTAATTTCTGAAATATTTTTGAATAGAATTTTAGTTCTAGGGCTTTCTTAATGATTTTTGCTTTTATTTCCTAATTTTGGTGTCGTGTCGTGTCCACACAGGGACACGAACACGCGGGGACTGAAACACATGTTGTGTCCTGCATCACGGGGTCAATAACTCCCGACACAGGACACGTGGACACTCCATTTTTGGCGAGGGGCTTGGGGCATCGTCTGCCACTATCCTCCCAAAAGATGGGAGCGCGTGGTTGCGTGTGCGAGAAGAAATCCTCCTCGTACTGGCCGCACTGGCCGCGCACGCGCGCTGTGCACGCGTGGCATTTGGCCACTGACACGCACTTTTATTTTAGACACGGGGACACGGGGACGCGGTACAGGGTGACACGTTTGCAGCCCTATGTGGGGCGAACACACAGGCACGAGCACGAGTCGTGTCGTGCCCTGTGTCATGCGTGGGACACGCGTGCACACGTGCACGACGCAGCCTGTGCACAGAGTGTCTGTGCATGTTTTGAGGCTAGGACACGCCGTGTCCGACTCTAGGGTGACACGAAAAGTTCCTGGGACACGTGCACATGTGTATGATGTGTTACCAACTTTAAATTTATCAATTTATCATGATTTTGATTCGAAATTGGATTTTTTTTTCTCATTTGACTGATACGAGTATCAGTCTGTGTATCCTGAAATATCATTTTCCTGTTTTAAAACTGATATTTGATATTAATTTTCCATGTTTAATACCTGTACAATTGTGTTAGTTCACTGCTAGGTTGGTTACATGTTGGATTTTGGATGATGTCAAAGAAAAATGGATTCGATTTGGTTTGGGAATGGGTAACTGTCATTGTGTTTAACTTCCCTAGTTATTGTTAACTGTCAATAACCTGGGATACCTATGAATGAATCCTGAGTGATTCAATATGAGAAACCTGAGAAATGTCCCTGTGAATTGTCATTTAAATTCCTGAGCACACAAACTGAAATGTGACACTATCACTTGTTTCTCAGGTTTCCTGAGAAACTCTTGCTATGTATCAGCCCTGAACTTCAATGTTCAGTCCCTGTACCTATTTTAGTTAGCTATCATTTGTTTAAATCCCCAACCTATCTAGTATCAGTCCTAGTATCCTAAAATTTATGTGTAAATGAGTGTTCAGTTGGGTTTCCCTTTTGTGAAAACTGTCAGTTAGTATTGAACCAATTTCCTGAATTGAATTCTGTTTCAACCGATTTTTAATTGATGTTTATTGTCCTAAATTAATAACTACATGTGTACTAACTGTTGCTAGTTGGGTTTTATAAGCTAGATTATGTTTTCACTTGAAGAATCAAAATTTGAACATTGAAATGGGCAGTAGACTGCTAGTTTCAGTTCTTCTCCACTGATTGAACAATCTGAACCTTCATTCTCTTTTTTTTTACTGTTATGATTGATGTTTTAACTTGCCACAGTGATTTCTACATATGTACTAGTTACTGCTAAGTGAGATTTGCATGTTAGAATAGGTTGTTGTCTCAAGGATTGGGATTTCAATCATGGAGTGGACTGGGCAAGGAATGGTTTTAACTGTCACTTGAATTTTACTAGACCCCTGAGATAAATCCCAATTTCCTGAGAGATTGTGAATGTTCATATACACCCTACAGTTTCTATTCCATTGACACTTCACATTACACTGATTTGTGTGGACACTTACATGTATACACACAATAGATGCACACATTCACTGATTCTGAAATGCATGAGACTTAACCTCATTTCCTGAGATTTTTGAACTACATTTCTTCTAAAACTGAATTTTTCTGAAATTGATATTCCTGAGATTTGATGCTCAATTTACTATGTTTTAATTCATGTGCATGAGTATTAGTTTACTGCTAATGATGAATGTGAATGGTGTTAGGAGTTGAGTTCGAAATTGATGAAAGGAT
Organism: Iris pallida; assembly: GCA_029216955.1. Classification (NCBI taxonomy): domain Eukaryota; kingdom Viridiplantae; phylum Streptophyta; class Magnoliopsida; order Asparagales; family Iridaceae; genus Iris; species Iris pallida. The sequence goes on along the minus strand of JANAVB010034582.1, from coordinate 23,041 downwards.
TTCGAAATTGGGTTTGGTTTTGTTTGAACAAATGAACTGTTAGATATAAACTGAATTCTTGAAAAACCTACTTGTTGAATTGCCTTGCCATAATCTTTTTACTGATTCTTAAAATCCTGAACTTCTTTCTAATTAAAACTGAAATGACAAGTGAACTGTTAGTTTAATGTTGACTGCAAGTTCCTATTTTTTTTCCACTGTTGAACTTCCTGAACTTTTCATCCCTCTTCTAACTGATTTTGAGGTTTATTTGTCATGTTTAAATTACCTACAAGTGTCCTAGCTACTGCTGGAATGAATTTTCAAGTTAGAATTGGTCTTGGCACTTAGGATTGGATTTTTTTAATAAGGGAATGGGTAGAGGGAATGACTGATACCAGTTTTCCCTGTGATTTCCTCACTGAAATGTGATTCAGTTGTTGTGATAATTCATCACATGTTGCACTGAATTTGTGAGGAGAATGGGGGGTAGATTTGAGTAAGGAAATAGGTTTTGTGCTTAAATTGTTATATACAAAATGTCATTGCCATGATTTCCTCACTGTTTAACATGCCACTGATTTCTTAATATTTTACACTGTTTTCAGATATCATTCATGCCTCACTCTCACTCATGACACACACACACACTTGAATACCATGTATCCCCTCTCTATCTCACTATATATATATATATATATATATATATATATATATATATATATATAAAATATATATAAATATATTCTATATATTTGATAAATAGTAATATGGTATAAACATATATATGTGTATGATAATTTATATTAAATCAGTAAATATACATGATGTGTGAATGTGTAATTAGCCTATGGCTCATAACCTATGTTTATGGCATGGATGCCCAGTTAAGGTGTGTGGTTGGCTTATACAGCCTAGTTGGCTTGTAATTGTGCTGGATTGCTAGTATAGACTTAGGATAGGCCTAGTGAGACTTGACTAGACTAGAGTTGACCTAGTTTGACTATAGAGGTGACCAGAGTTGACCAAGAGTTGACTTTGACCTAGATTGGCCTAGGAACCATGTAGATTGCATCATAGACTTTATTGGTCTTATTTTAAGCATATTATAACCTATATTTATCTGTTTAGGATATTGTGACTCTGGTGCAGACATCTGATATTATACTACTCTTTTCAGAGTTGCAGGCGAGTACATTCTCTGATAGTTCTCTCTTTTACTTGTCAATTACTGTACTTCAGTTCTAGTTAGTTGTATGCGATTCTCTATTACAATACGTATGGATATTCTGGATTCATGTATTCGACACACTTTTATTTTCTGGCCTCTATTACTGGTATCATCTCTATTACTGGAATCACCTACTGGAATCATTTAACTGGAATTATTTAACTGGAATCATTTACTGGAATCATTTACTGGTATCATTATATTTTGGCTGGACTCATCTTGAATCATTGTGTCGGAATTCTGGATTCACTTGCTGGGAGGGAAAATACTAGAGTAAGACATGTAGACATACCCCAATCTAGAATCTCCCAACTGAAATCTACTGGAATGATAGCCATCTCACACCCGGCCAGGTGTGTGATGTGCCGTATTACCTACAGCCGTTTACATGTCGAACTCGGTATTTTAAAACACACTGCTAGAGTATAGGCTGGACTCACCCTGGAATCGTTGATCACTATAACTGGAATCGTCCCTTACTGGATTCATCTTGTATTAGATTCATCCCGTACTGGATTTACATAGGTTACACACTGGTTACATTTTCTGTCTGGACTTTATATCATATTATCCTGGTTCAGCTAGTTCTATTTTTACAGTCTTCATTGCTATGATTCTTCTCTTGTTTAGTATTTACTTTCCTTGCACTTTATCTCTCTTTCTTACCATCACCTGAATATAAACTGCAATTTTTATCAATATAACTGTCTATAACTGCTGTATAGTTCTCTGTCATTTACTTGGGTTTTCTAGATGAGATGTGCTCGTTCCTGTCCTGACTGGACCTGTTGAAAATTTTACAGATGACTGCCCTGAGGACACATGCCCTACATGTTACAGACCAGGAGATGGCTTAGCTACATATGGCCCCGACACTCAGGAGTGATCGGGAGTTTAGTTAGTCTGTCTTGTTTTAGTTTTCCTGTTTAGACCTGGAGTTGTATATAGAGATTTGAGACTTGAGATATATTTGAGATTGTTTGAGTTTGTTGTTATTTTTATTAGTAGTTTTGTTGTCTTCAATTTCTTAGTTATATTCGGTGTTATCTTATCGTGCTTAGACTGTGATTGAGTTACACCATATCTTATACTTGTCCTCCGTTCGGAGTTGATCATGATGAGTACACTATATACTGCATGAGTTGATGGTTAGTTAGAGACTTAGAACAGCGTTCTACCACCGACACTGCAGCGTAGGCTGGGCGTTGTTACGTACTCGTACCCTCATAGTGGGTGCGGGTCGTGACACATTTTTAGTGGTGGCCCATGCAGGTCGAGAGTCGCATTAGTGCGATATCGTGGTAGTACGGCGACTTAGTTGTACTGCTGCGAGCCTGCAATAGGATTGAGAGATAGGCTTTACCGGAGAGGCACTCAATCACAGTTAGGACTACTTGAGAAGATTCCTAGGATGACCCTTGAGAATCTCATTATAAACTATCTCGAAATTTGATTCTGACAGTATCTGTCTATCTTTCTTGTTCATCGTTGAATTTGATTCTTGGTATTCATTATTGACTTGATTTTCTACCAAGATAACATTATGGGCTAGGTTGCCTCAGTCATGGAATCTAGAGTCTTCTACAGCCATATCAGCTGGTTGGGCGATAAGATAGAGTCTGATTTTGGATATATTTCTCGGGTGTGGAAATTTAAGGTTTTTGCAGCCAAGCTAGCGGCAATGCAAAAATTTTAAATACCATAATTCTAGATATATGTACATTAGTTGTGGACTCTATGGATTATCGCAGCCATACTTACTGGTGTGACAAGGATTCTGGTGATATGGTTCTGGATAGACGGGTATGATTATTAGATTGCAGGATAGATACCATATAGATGGTGCCCTAGAGAAATTTGAGTGGAATATCAGGGTGGATATTACTTGAGTGTCATGGATTAGATAGAGGGAGCTAGGCCACCTGTAGCGCGACACCGTGCCCCGCACCAACAGAGGGATACACCTCAGAGGGGTAGGGCTTCTGTGCTGACAGTCGAATAGATCGACGCTACGGGTGACGGGTTAGCAGGTCTGTCTTCATGTTCTTCTTCCATCTTGTTGTGTGATTCCATTAGTATCTGCCAGGATATTGCTTGTGATTGCCTAGATAGCGTAGCTACCCTGTTCGAGACCGTAAATCACGACCAGTAGGATTGTGTTGCTTCGACTTTGAATTGCTGGGGGTTTGACCTAGTGGGGGTGCGATCATTTTAATTTCGAGGACGAAATTTTTCTAAGGTGGGTAGGATTGTAACACCCAGTTTTCCAGATGAGGGTAATTTTGAAATTTTGTAATTATAATTATTAATTATTGATATTTATTTCATATTATGATTTTTGGTGATTTTTAATTATTTTTTTAAACTATTTAAAAACTGGTTTAAGTCATGACTTGTGATTTTGATGTGCTGCTAGTGAAACCTGAGAGTATGCATGACCTAGAGCCTAACCATGTCATTAGGATGATTAATTATCATTTTTAGTCTAGGGATAATTTGGTCATTTTGACTTGTTGAATTATTTGGTGATTTGTTGAATTGGTAAATTCTAGTTTGACTTTGATTTGTTGAGACCTAGTAGACTAGCCTAGAAGCTAACCCTAACCATGGTGACCCTAGCCTAACTCGAGTTAACCTATTTTAGTCATTAGAGAATTGTTTTAGAATGAGAGGATGTGGTTTAGTGAATTTAAGTCATGGCTTATGGTTTCATGAAATGACTTATGGCTTAATTATTTATTTGATCATGACTTGGCCCATGGCCCATAACTAGAAGCCCTAACCCTAACCAAACCCTAAATGACCATCCACATAGGGATCCCCACCCTATTTAAACACTTATTCATTAGGGTTGCCTCTTTTTATCATTCCAACACTTAGAGAAAAGAGAGCTATTTTTTTTCCTTCCAAAAATTCCCATAAATCCATTTTAATTCCTTTTTAATACTAGTCTTTTGCAATAGGTTCTAATTTTTGTATATTTTATAATTCTGGAGGTTAATCTCAGCTTTGGACTCATTTGGAGCATTTGGCCATCAAGAGGAACACCCCCCATTTGGTGCCTTTTCTTGTATTTTGTACCTATAGGTAAAACTCCTCAAATTGATTTAAATTTCTGTTTTCTTTACATTTAGGGCTAGATCTAGGAGTCCCCTAGCTGACCCTGGAATTTGGGCACAATTCGTGTCGGTTTCGTGTCCGTATCGGACACGTATCCATTTGATAGGTTAGGTGTTTGATGTAATGCCTCAACCAACATTTTGTTCTAATTTCTGAAATATTTTTTAATGGAATTTTAGTTCTAGGGCTTGCTTAATGATTTTTGCTTTTATTTCCTAATTTTGGTGTCGTGTCGTGTCCACACAGGGACACGAACGTGCGGGGACTGAAACACATGATGTATCCTGCATCACGGGGTCAATAACTCTCGACACAGGACACGTGGACACTCCATTTTTGGCGAGGGGCTTGGGGCATCATCTGCCACCATCCTCCCAAAAGATGGGAGCGTGTGGTTGCGTGTGCGAGGAAAAATCCTCCTCGTACTGGCCGTACTGGCCGCACGCGCGCGCTGTGCACGCGTGGATTTGGCCACTGACACGCACTTTTATTTCAGACACGGGGACACGGGGACGCGGTGCAGGGTGACACGTTTGCAGCCCTATGTGGGGCGAACACACGGGCACGAGCACGAGTCGTGTCTTGCCCTGTTCGTGCGTGGGACACGCGTGCACACGTGCACGATGCAGCCTGTGCACAGAGTGTCTGTACATGTTTTGAGGCTAGGACACGCCGTGTCCGGCTCTAGGGTGACACGAAAAGTTCCTGGGACACGTGCACATGTGTATGATGTGTTACCAACTTTAAATTTATCAATTTATCATGATTTTGATTCGAAATTGGATTTTTTTCTCATTTGACTGATACGAGTATCAGTCTGTGTATCCTGAAATATCATTTTCCTGTTTTAAAACTGATATTTGATGTTAATTTTCCATGTTTAATACCTGTACAATTGTGTTAGTTCACTGCTAGGTTGGTTACATGTTGGATTTGGGATGATGTCAAAGAAAAATGGATTCGATTTGGTTTGGGAATGGGTAACTGTCATTGTGTGGAACTTCCCTAGTTATTATTAACTGTCAATAACCTGAGATACCTATGAATGAATCCTGAGTGATTCAATATGAGAAACCTGAGAAATGTCCCTGTGAACTGTCATTTAAATTCCTGAGCACACAAACTGAAATGTGACACTATCACTTGTTTCTCAGGTTTTCTGAGAAACTCTTGCTATGTATCAGCCCTGAACTTCAATGTTCAGTCCCTGCACCTATTTTAGTTAGCTATTATTTGTTCAAATCCCCAACCTATCTAGTATCAGTCCTAGTATCCTAAAATTTATGTGTAAATGAGTGTTCAGTTGGGTTTCCCTTTTGTGAAAACTGTCAGTTAGTATTGAACCAATTTCCTGAATTGAATTCTGTTTAAACCGATTTTTAATTGATGTTTATTGTCCTAAATTGATTCCTACATGTGTACTAACTGTTGCTAGTTGGGTTTTACAAGCTAGATTAGGTTTTCACTTGAAGAATCGAAATTTGAACATTGAAATGGGCAGTAGACTGCTAGTTTCAGTTCTTCTCCACTGATTGAACAATCTGAACCTTCATTCTCTTTTTTTTACTGTTATGATTGATGTTTTAACTTGCCACAGTGATTTCTACATATGTACTAGTTACTGCTAAGTGAGATTTGCATGTTAGAATAGGTTGTTGTCTCAAGGATTGGGATTTCAATCATGGAGTGGACTGTGCAAGGAATGGTTTTAACTGTCACTTGAATTTTACTAGACCCCTGAGATAAATCCCAATTTCCTGAGAGATTGTGAATGTTCATATACACCCTACAGTTCCTATTCCATTGACACTTCACATTACACTGATTTGTGTGGACACTTACATGTATACACACAATAGATGCACACATTTACTGATTCTGAAATGCATGAGACTTAACCTCATTTCCTGAGATTTCTGAACTACATTGCTTCTAAAACTGAATTTTTCTGAAATTGATATTCCTGAGATTTGATGCTCAATTTACTATGTTTTAATTCATGTGCATGAGTATTAGTTTACTGCTAATGATGAATGTGAATGGTGTTAGGAGTTGAGTTCGAAATTGATGAAAGGATTTCGAAATTGGGTTTGGTTTTGTTTGAACAAATGAACTGTTACATATAAACTGAATTCCTGAAAAACCTACTTGTTGAATTGCCTTGCCATGATCTTTTTACTGATTCTTAAAATCCTGAACTTCTTTCTATAAAAAACTGAAATGACAAGTGAACTGTTAGTTTAATGTTGACTGCAAGTTCCTGTTTTTTTTCCACTGTTGAACTTTCTGAACTTTTCATCCCTCTTCTAACTGATTTTGAGGTTTATTTGTCATGTTTAAATCACCTACAAGTGTCCTAGTTACTACTGGAATGAATTTTCAAGTTAGAATTGGTCTTGGCACTTAGGATTGGATTTTTTTTAATAAGGGTATGGGTAGAGGGAATGACTGATACCAGTTTTCCCTGTGATTTCCTCACTGAAATGTGATTCAGTTGTTGTGATAATTCATCACATGTTGCACTAAATTTGTGAGGAGAATGGGGGTTAGATTTGAGTAAGAAAATAGGTTTTGTGCTTAAATTGTTATATACAAAATGTCATTGCCATGATTTCCTCACTGTTTAACATGCCACTGATTTTTTAATATTTCACACTGTTTTCAGATATCACTCATGCCTCACTCTCACTCATGACACACACACACTTTTGAATACCATGTATCCCCTCTCTATCTCACTATATATATATATATATATATATATATATATATATATATATATATATATATATATATATATATATATATATATAAATATATTCTATATATTTGATAAATAGTAATGTGGTATAGACATATATATGTGTATGATAATTTATATTAAATCAGTAAATATACATGATGTGTGAATGTGTAATTAGCCTATGGCCTCTAGCCTATGGCTCATAACCTATGTTTATGGCATGGATGCCCAGTTAAGGTGTGTGGTTGGCTTATACAGCCTGGTTGACTTGTAATTGTACTGGATTGCTAGTATAGACTTGGGATAGGCCTAGTGAGACTTGACTAGACTAGAGTTGACCTAGTTTGACTATAGAGGTGACCAGAGTTGACCAAGAGTTGACTTTGACCTAGATTGGCCTAGGAACCATGTAGATTGCATCATAGATTTCATTGGTCTTATTTTAAGCGCATTATAACCTATATTTCTCTGTTTAGGACATTGTGACTCTGGTGCAGACATCTGATATTATACTACTATTTTCAGAGTAGCAGGCGAGTACATTCTCTGATAGTTCTCTCTTTTACTTGTTAATTACTGTACTTCAGTTCTAGTTAGTTGTATGCGATTCTCTATTACAACACGTGTGGATATTCTGGATTCATGTATACGACACATTTTTATTTTCTGGCCTCTATTACTGGTATCATCTCTATTACTGGAATCACCTACTGGAATCATTTAACTGGAATCATTTAACTGGAATCATTTACTGGAATTATTTACTGGTATCATTATATTTTGGCTGGACTCATCTTGAATCATTGTGTCGGAATTCTGGATTCACTTGCTGGGAGGGGAAATACTAGAGTAAGACATGTAGACATACCCCAATCTGGAATCTCCCAACTGGAATCTACTGAAATGATAGCCATCTCACACCCGGCCAGGTGTGTGATGTGCCGTATTACCTACAGCCGTTTACATGTCGAACTCGGTATTTTAAAACACACTGCTAGCATATAGGCTAGACTCACCCTGGAATCGTTGATCACTATAACTAGAATCGTCCCTTACTGGATTCATCTTGTATTAGATTCATCCCGTACTGGATTTACATAGGTTACACACTGGTTATATTTTCTATCTGGACTTTATATCATATTACCCTGGTTCAGCTAGTTCTATTTTTACAGTCTTCATTGCTATGATTCTTCTCTTGTTTAGTATTTACTTTCCTTGCACTTTATCTCTCTTTTTTACCATCACCTGAATATAAACTGCAATTTTCATCAATATAACTGTCCATAACTGCTGTATAGTTCTCTGTCATTTACTTGGGTTTTCTAGATGAGATGTGCTCGTTCCTGTCCTGACTGGACCTGTTGAAAATTTTACAGATGACTGCCCTGAGGACATATGCCCTACATGTTACAGACCAGGAGATGGCTTAGCTACCTATGGCCCCGACACTCAGGAGTGATCGGGAGTTTAGTTAGTCTGTCTTGTTTTAGTTTTCCTGTTTAGACCTGGAGTTGTATATAGAGATTTGAGACTTGATATGTATTTGAGATTGTTTGAGTTTGTTGTTATTTTTATTAGTAGTTTTGTTGTCTTCAATTTCTTAGTTATATTCGGTGTTATCTTATCGTGCTTAGACTGTGATTGAGTTACACCATATCTTATACTTGTCCTCCGTTCGGAGTTGATCATGATGAGTACACTATATACTGCATGAGTTGATGGTTAGTTAGAGACTTAGAACAGCGTTTTACCGCCGACACTGCGGCGTAGGCTGGGCGCTGTTACGTACTCGTACCCTCACAGTGGGTGCGGGTCGTGACAACTCCCCCTCTCCAATCAATACACAAGGATCCACTCCAGTTACGTTATCTTATACAATAGTGTACAATATTATACAATAGATGTACAATGTTGTACAATAGTTGTACAATGGTCTATCCATAGGACTCATGTGATAATGAGAGTACAATATGCACAATGAGTATACAAGGATAAGGGTATTCAATAAATACAATATATAAGTGAAGCGCATATCACAATATGTATTTAGTGAATACATGGGGATAACATCTCAAAAGAAGATCCATATAGTACCAATCTGTGATAACAATCGTGTCAGCATCAAGTACAGTAATCTAGAGCAAGAATGTAAATTCAGACAAGTATGAAATGGTCAGAGAATGTACTCGCCTGGTATCAAAATAGCTGTGAAAATATACTGCCCAAGATAAGGTATTTGACTCCTATTTAGAGCAACACAAGTCAAGACATATACATTGGATGGTAAATGAAATGTACAATGCATCTGCATGCTGCCTAGGTCAAACTAGACTAAAGTCAACTCTTGGTCAACTCTGGTCAACTATACAGTCAACTAAGTCAACTAGGTCAAGCCTAACCCAAACAAGTCTCACTAAGCCTAGCCAGCCTATTCTAGCAAGCATACATCATCACAAAGCCTTACAAGTCTATCAACACACAAATCACATGTGTATATACATGACATATATACATAGGCTATATTATACGAATCTACATAGGTCAATACAATCTATATTGGTTATACATTGCTTCCACACATTATATACATATACTATCTTAATATAAGCAACATTATATATATATATATATATATATATATATATATATATATATATATATATATATATATATATTATATTATAGGCAATATGCATATACACTATATATTACATATTCATCCAACAAATTAGAGATATTATATATATATATATATACATATATTCATAGAGAGATAGACATGTGTGTGTGTGTTTCAATATAGGTGAGTGTGTGTACTTGATATAGGCTAGGGTGTGTGTGTAGATGTGGGGATACTAACATGTGTGTACATGTAGGGAAACTTCATAGGTTATAAGGGTACCTCAATGTGGGTGTCAAATCTCAGGGAAAAATCAGTTACATACACAGGTTCACATGTATAACCATGTGTGTGTCAATATTTGAGAAAACAGTGTAACAATCAATGTCTCAGGTTTCAAAATGTGTGTGACTGAAACAGTGGCTTAGATAGGAGGCCATGTGTGTGTGAGTGTTTGAGGGAACCTGTGTGACAGGGAGTTTAGGATAGAGTGTGTGTTAATGTGAATGAGTTTAATAGGTCAATAGTCTCAGATTTTGTGTATGTGAACAGTGGTGAATAGGTGTGCCTGTGTACATAGATGATGCATAGGAAAACAGTGGTGTGTGTGAGCTTGTGATCATAACAATCTCAGTTAAATTTCAATTCAGTTTTTACAAAACAAAACTCAATCCCTATATACTAGAAACCTGAATCCATATGCTATCCAAATCAAGATCGAATCCCCAATACCAAATTGTGAAAGAATCAGAAAAACAGAGAACTGACATACATATATATATATGGGAATCCACATGAAGGGACTATTCTTAGGTTCAATGTTTAACTAAATAGTGTATTAACAGTCAAATGGAAAACACAAACAGGTTAATGATACACATGACAGTTACAGTTTCATGCTTCACACAAAAGAGAAGAATTTCTCAAAATTTAGTGAAAATGTGAGTGACAGGAATACGTGTGTCAGTGTGCTACACATAATATATGATGATATCAGAATTTAAGGAGTGAGTGTTAAAGTGAAAGAACATTAGTTCTAAGAAAACCCAACCAATGACAGTTCAATCAAACCATGAATTAGTTAGCAACCCAAAATCCATTTTTGAAATCCCAATGGAACCCAGAAAATCAATGTAATCATCAGTGGTACTCATGACAATTTTAGTTTTCATGAAAAATTGGTTTTCAATATCAGTAAAAGGATCAATGCCAGTGAACTTATCAGTTCACAGTTTGATTCTTTAATTTTGAACTCAAATCAATACACAGCCTTTTCCCAATCACCCAAACATGAAATCGACATCAACATATATATATATATATATATATATATATATATATATATATATATATCAGAAAAAAAATTGAGAATCAAGATCAATTTTCAGTTAAAATAATGCAATGCACATGTGCTCTCAAGGAAATTCGAATTCAACCTTACCTACAGTTTTCAGGTGGATGTGGGTGTAATAGTGACAGGGATTTTACTCATGGGTGTCAGTTCAATGTAATATGTACGTACAGTTCAGTTCAAGAGTGCAGGGATCAATAGATAGGAAATTAGGAGATAGGGGGTTGTGTGTAAACGACCTTAACATCTCAGGATCATTCAAACAGTGTATATATAGCTAGGTATCAGAAAACCCAATTTGAACTCGAAAACATCCAATTCCACCCAAACTTTATATCCAGATGAATATACAGATTATATATATGCATTAACATGCTGGTATGCTAATTATATGTAAATTAACATTTTAAAGACATTAAAAAAATGAATCGGAGATTCAGAAATGCATGTCAGGAACACAGCATCAGAGAAATCGAATCAAACCAATTCGAACTTGAAAAACCAATTAAAACCTTCAAACTAGTGTGCAAACATGCGTACGCACAATACGTGTCATGGGGAGGGTGTTCGTGTCCAACAAGATGGACACGAACGTGTCCAAAACAACTACACATCACAGACACAAATCTGTGTACACAATCATCGTGCACGCGTGCATGTCATTCGTGGATACGACACGACACGAATTAGGACTCGTGCTCGTGTATATAGGTTCGCCTAGGATAGGGCTAAGTGTCTAAGGGCCTGACACAGAACCACAACGTGTCCACGTGTCGCATGAGGCGCGTGTCAGGGTGAAAAACTCACGTGCGTGCAGTGCGTGCGCAACAGTGCGTGATCCGTGCGCGTGCGATTGCTCCCAAACCACTCCATAAAATCCTACAAAATTTTATAGGCTCAGTGTCAGTCATGTCCTCTATGTGCACGCAAAATTTGGTGTCCTCTCGTGCTGTGTCTAGGGAGAACTCGGACACGGGTAGCAGGACACCCGTCGAGCCCCTCGTGCTGTGTGTCCAGAGCAAATTAGGATACGAACCCGACACAAACAGCAACTCAGTCTTCATAACCATTTAAGTACACATATAGACCTAGGTATCTATGTAATTAGTTTTTCAAAAATCGAAAATAAAATCCTTTGTGACATTTTAACAAACACCTACACACACATCATGATACGTGTCCGATACGGACACCAAACGGACACGAAATCCATCCAAACTCTAGGGACAGCTAGGGGACACTTAGGGCTAGCCTAATATGCAAAGAAATAGGAATTAAAATACAATTTAAGGGGTTTTACCTATAGGTGCAAATTGCAAGAAAAAGTCTCAATGGGAGGTGTTCTCCTTGATAGCCAAATGCTCCAATTTGGTTCAAACCTGATATTTCTCTCCATGAACACGAAATAGGGCTAGATTAGGATCATATGCAAAAGACTAGAGTGGAAAAGGAATTAAAATGAAGAAACTAGGGCTTGGGGAATAAATGACATTACCTCTTTCTTCAAAATGTTGAAATCTCAATAAAGAGGCAAGAACAATCAATGAGGAGATTATTTATAGGAGGAATAGCCCTAGGTGGCTGGTCATAAAGTGAAAGTTAGGGTTAGGGTTGAGTCGAATGGGCTATGGACCTATTTGCACTAGTCATGGAACCAAATTCTAAGTATCAAGCCTATAGACCAATTCACTAAGCCTTCTATTCAAGTCTTGATTCCTACATGACTAACTTAGATTGACTTAAGTGAAACTAGGGTCTCACCATGCTAATCAGGTCACCTTAACTAGAGTCAACATCTAGGTTAGTCTCTTAAGTCACAACTAGTAAAAGTCAAATCAACAATCGTCAATCCAATAAATAAATAAGTAATACTAATAAGTCAAAATGACCAAATTACCCCTAGGCTAAAAATAATAAATAAATATTCCGAATTACATGGTTAGGCTCTAGGGTAGACAGTCTCTAGGGTTTCACTAGCTACACATCAAAATCACAAGTCATAATTTTTAAATAGTTTTAAAATGATTAAAAATCACCAAAAATTATATTATTATTTAAATATCATAATTAAATAAATTACATCAGAAAATTTCAAAATTACCCTCATTTAGAAAACTGGGTGTTACAATGAAGACCCTGAGAGGGTTGACTTGTGATATCACGTGTATGGTTTGTCCCGTGACGTAGTGTCGCGTCTTCTGAATGGCGAACACTAAAGCAAGGCACTCCTTCTCTACGGCAGTGTATCTGTACTCTGGCCCCATCATCTTTCGACTGAGGTAGTATATAGCTTGCTTATGGCCTGCATCGTTGTTTTGTGCTAGCAGAGCACCGAGAGAATGTTCTATCGCTCGTACATAGAGCAGGAATGGCCTTCCAGCAACCGGGGCTACCAGGACTGGAGGGTTCGACAGATATTCTTTGATGCTGTCGAAGGCGCACTGGCATTTCTCATCCCATATGAATGAAACGCCCTTCTTCATGAGGTGGGTGAATGGTTGACATCGCCCGGAGAGGTTAGAGATGAACCTCCTTATGTAAGCTAGCCTCCCTTGAAGGCCTCGGAGTTCATAAAGATTTTTCGGGGGACCCATCTCCATGATTGCCTTCATTTTTTTGGGGTCTATGTGGATACCCTGGGAAGTAATGATAAAACCCAAGAACTTTTCGCTGGATACGCCCAAAAAGGATTTTGTAGGATTCATCTTCAAATTGTGCGCTCGTATCAGGTCGAATACTGTCCTCAGATCATGCAGATGATCTTCCTTAGAGCGACTCTTGACGGCGATGTCGTCGATGTAGCATTCCACTGTCTTGCACAAGTAGTCTCTAAAGATGACGCTCATAGCTCTTTGATAGGTGGTGCCAGTATTCTTTAAACCGAAAGGCATGACTGTGTAGTAGTATGTGCCAATTGGTGTTCGGAATGATGTATGCTTTTCGTCATCAGGGAACATCTTGATTTGGTTGTACCCCGAGAAACCATCCTTGAATGACATACGCTCGAAGCTGCAGGTGTTGTCAATCATGATGTCTGTGATAGGGAGGGGGAACTCATCCTTAGGACACGCCTCATTCAGGTTCCGGAAGTCGATGCATATTCGGATCTTCTCGTTCTTTTTGAGGACTGGTACTATATTGGCTACCCAGTCTGGATGTTTTTCCTCGTGGATGAAGCTGCTAGCTATCAGTTTGTTGACCTCAGCTTCAATGGCATTCATGATGTCGGGGCGGAACCGTCGTTGCTGTTGCTTGATCGATTTTACGTCCGAACGAATGTTGAGTTTGTGAAGTGCAACCACGAGGTTCAGTCCTGGCATGTCTTCATAGCTCTAGGCGAACACGTCGATGTATTCTCTGACGAGTTGCAGTAGCGATTTCTGCTCTTCGTCTGTCAGATTCTTGCTGACGAAGATGGGCTTTGGAGAGGACTCATCATCGAGATCAACTTGTACAACCTCATCTTCGGTGGGAGGCTCTCTTTGTTCGAATCGCTTCTCCCATCGCGCGTCTAGCTGTTGTGCCTACCGCTCTAACTCAAGAAGTTCAGAAATGTCTTCATCTTCTTCGTAGGCGTCGACGAATGCCATATTGACAGACAAGACTTGCCTGAATAGGTCCCGATGCTGACATCCGAATCAGAAGTTGGTGATCTGGTTGAGTGTGAATGCCAGTTGCATTCTTCATCTGAGCTTTCAGGGGTCATTGTAGGTGTAACATAACCTAGCCCACATCTGTTCTTGTTATAGTAATCTCGTGGTTTCCCAGTCGGAACCGACAACTGTAAGGGTAATCGCCGTCCAGTACCGTAGTTCAAGCCTGACGTAGTTTCCAGATCATACCCCTGTTTTTGCATGAGGTACTTGGATCGGGAACTATACAGATAAATGGGCAGTCTTCCGGTGTCGGGTTCGAGATCAACTTCTTCTATCCTGAAGGGTTGTGGATCATTCTTTCGGCCGAAGATGATTGGATGATCCTCTCCCTTGACTATGCGGTAAGCGTCTTCCACTGGAGTAAGTTGGTTTGCGGTGTAGACATTTGTCACCTGTATGTGTAGGTGGGTGCCTATACCGTGTTCTATAACAAACATTGTACAAAGCTTATTAAGCTCGAGGTAGTTCAAAGATAGCCCTTTATTGATAAAGTAAGGTATCTTTTTCAGTAGGATTACATCATCTGCGGATGGAATATCAGTGTGGGCAGCCACATACTTGGCCAGCTCTGACTCTTCTTCGGCTATCCCCTGTGTAAATGAAGACTGGGAGGATGACTTGGGCAGCTTAATCATCAGGGGCTCCACTGGTGGAGCAGAACGTGGAGTCGTTGGCGTACTAGCGACCCTCAATTTGGTGCTCGGTACTGGACGGGGAGTTATTGGCCGGCTAACTGTCCCCGGCTTAGCGCTTGGCTGCCGATTCATTCTGGGAAGACGAATCATCATTGGCTTGACAGAAGGATTGAGCTCCTCTGTTTGTTGCTGGCTAGCTCTAGGCAGCCTGATTGTCAGTGGCTCTGTCATGGGCCTTGGCGCTTGGCCAGATCTTGGCAGTCGGATTATCATCTGCCCTTCCTGTGCAGAGAGGCTGATTGCATCCTTACGCAGAGTGGCTGTAAGGGGTGCAGTTCTGCCAGGTTTGCGGGCTTGGAGGTGGATCGTCAGAGATTCTTCTGATCCAGTTGCCACCTCATTTGGAGCTTGAGTATCTTCTTCGACAAGGTGCCTTTTTGACTTCTCGTACAAGCATGAGTCTTAGTAGTAGGATTCGACCCCTTTAAAGGGATCGATGTCGGCAAATTCTGTCTTCATGAAGCCATGCTTATCGATGTACTTGAAGCATTGGTGCAGTGTGGAAGGCACGATCATGTAATCGTGTATCCAAGGACGCCCCAGGAGAATATTGTAGGACGTATCTACATCTATGACATAATATGTCACTTCTGATTGAAGATCGCCGATTTGGCATTTCAGACGAATCTTCCCGATCGGATAGCTTCTGCCTGAATTGAAACCGCTAATGGCAGTGCTTGTCGGCGTCAGACGATGCATTGGAATGCGCAGATGGTGTAGCAGGCTCTTTGGGATGATGCTTATGGAAGAACCGGGGTCAATATGCATCCGATCCACCTTGATATCGCTAATGTACCCAGTATAATACAGAGGGCGATCGTGCAGGTTGGCCTTGATAAGCATATCCTGCGGAGTGAAGACAATATTGGGCATTGTGCCTGTACAAGCGCTGTCCTGGAGATCTGCAGGAGAGCCCTCCCCAATAAGATTGGACTGAGCCAGATATGCTTCGGCATTCTGGAGTGCCTCGCTCAGTGCGACGCGAACATCCTTAGAGAGTCTCAGGAGCTTGTATAGCGACAATTTGGCCGGTGTGTTGGCCAATTGTGACAAGATGTCAAAGTTGTAGGGCCTCTCCAGCCCATGAGGCGTCTCTCTTCGGAGCGGCTTGTCAAAACGAGTCTTCTTCGACCTAGGCTTGTCGGTCGTCGGAGGCTGAAAAGGTCCTGGAGCATCAGCAGTAGTCGGCTGATGATCTTCAGCCGAGTTATCCGGTGTAGGTTGGGATTGTGCACCTGACCGGGTGACGATAGTCGTAGTTTCTTCGACCTTTGCCGAGATTGTACGGCATGATTTGACTTTCCCACTCTTCTTCTTACTGGTGGAGGGTGGTGCGGACTGAGTCATTTCAGGTACCAAGTCCGGATGGACCCACATGACCTCCCCTCGTGATGTGGTAAGGGGCACTAGACCAGCAGCCTGGTCTCGAGGAGATGTAAGGTTAGCGACCTCCATCTTTGCTCTGGGGACGGGTACTACTCCATCTTGAGTCTTTGTCGGAGGGAAGCTGCCGAATTGTACTGACACCATGTTGGCTGCCACGGTCACCTCTTCGAAATCAATGGCCAGGGCCTTAGAATCGATGAGATGTTGGATGTATCGCTTCAGTTGGAAGCAATCTTGCGTGGCATGGTGGACATAGCGATGGTAGTGGCAGTACTTGGGACTCTCCATCTCTGTAGGACGAGGTTTACGCCTTAGGGGAGGGAGTTGAATTCGACCTCCTTGTATGAGCATGTCCAAGATGGGTTTGACATGGCCGTCCTCAAAAGAGTAAGTTATCTGAGGCCACTGCTTTTCTGCCGGCTTTGGTTCAGACTTCTGGGCTGTGTCAGCTACCATAGCCTGCTTGCCCTTGTTGTCTCGGTTGTTGGAGGAATTACCGCCGTTGTTGTTGTTGGCATAAGGGCGTTTACCCTTGTCCTTTCCTTCCGAGATGTGCAGTCCCAATTGGCGAGCTTTTTTCAACTTGTCTTCTGCGCCAGTGGCACTGATGATGAACGTCTTCCAGTCCTTGAATTAACTCTCGTCCATCCAGAGGCTGATTGTGGGGAGCAGCCTCTTTTGGCAAATTTCAATCAGGGAGGAATCAGGGTTACCGGAAGGCAACTTCATCGCGGTTTGGAAAATCGCTAAATATAGTTCCTTGTCCGCTCCTTTTCTCCTTGAATAACATCCATGAGGGTGGACAACGTCACGTCTTGTCCTACTTCGTAGAACCTCTCCAGGAACATACATTTGAAGCCGGCGAAGGAATGGATGCAGTTGTACGGCAAGTTGCGGTACCAGTCGAAGGCGACCCCTTCCAATGCTCCAATGAACAACCGCGTAAGGATGGCGTCGTCATGAGGCAGATGGTCGGTTGTGACTTCGAAGTAGGTGATGTACCTGCTTGCAGATGTCTTCCCATCATATGGATTGATGTTGAATGTTTTATATCTTGGTGGGAAGGGAACATCTCTCCATGCAGCCGGATATGGTTGTCGTATCCTGAGGTCCTGGCAGGTTTCTCGGGCGTGGAACATGGCTCGGAGCTCCTGAACCTCTCGTCTTGCCTCCCTGGCCTCATCTGCAGCGGTGGGAGCCGATATTGTCGAAGGATTGTCACCCGGGTTTGGTGCAGCCGAGTTTGAGTCTGCATTGACCGCGGGACCCAAGCTTGTTTGTCCAGGCGTCCTTCCTTATAGAGTTAGAAGGGCCATTTTGTTACGATCCGCACCCACTTTTCGGATGCGAGCTCGTGAACAAGCCAGCTACGTATCGAGCGGACTCCAGCCCGACTCGAGTACGTATAAGCTGTCCTGGCCATGGGTATCATGTCTAAGCTAAACTATATCTCAATCCACATGAATCATATAAACAAGAATGAACAAGAATGGGTCATGGTCTGCAGCCCGTTAGCATTTTGTCCGATTAGACTCCAAGAATAATATGAGTCTATAAAGTAAGTAGAAAATATCATGGAACTGAATATAAAGCATGAGAAGATAATAAAGAAATAACACAAGCAATTATCTGTACCATGCATCGCAATCCTCTACCATCCTGCTCTGCTAACTAACTCCATGTAGTCGCTAAACGTGAAGAGATCATCAGGTCCTCAGAGGACTAGCAAGATACATAAAACATGCCTATCTAACAGTTTAATCATGCAGTAATATATACAGGGTATAAACTAGAACTAGACATGAAACTGACAAGTGGCTACTGACAGGTAACTATGAACTCGGATACGGGATCAAGTATGTATAAATAAACTGCTGGTAGATCAATGGAAAACCAACCCTCGCCCCGAATGTGGACTCACAGGTTAGTTTCAAGACAAGTCACCCTCACCCCGATTGTGGACTCGCAGGTGCAAAGGCAACCCTCGCCCCGTGTGTGGACTCGCAGGTTGTGGGAAAGACAAAGGAATAGCAGTTCACTCACTCATACTTACAGACACGACTCAGTCAAGACACAGGTGAAGACACGACACGACCCAATCACGATACACGAGAGAACCAATCCAATATGAACTAACAAGGCTAACCATGTACAAGGACTATAACTATACTAGCATATACGATATACAACTCACAAGTAATAACCAACTAGTAAAACTATATACTAATAGAAATATGCATATAAATAAACTGTAGAGGGAGGCAAGGTATACTTGCTTGGAGGTTGCACACAGATCCAACAAAATACATTCAACTGCCAAGCCATGAAGTCCAAGTCCTCACAACTGTCTTCGAAAGCTGAAATAGACATTGCCAACATTCTCAGAATAGTTAAATTAGCTAGGATTGCCTGTCCTTAAGTCCAATTCTGGACACAGGGACAAAACGGTAATTTCGGGCAAAAACGATTTCCGTCGTTGGACCCGCTTTGCACCAAAAATTATGCCAGGGTCAATGGTCACTAAAGTCGTCAAACTACATGTCTACGGATCCAGTTTTCTGATACGAACCTAACTATATGTCCAGAGTTGGATTCCGGCGGGCCGTGCACGAAATCACCCGTTGAGTCGGACCGTGGGGCCCGCAAAACGACGATTTTGTCAACTGTCTCAGAATCGGACCAAACTTGGCATACAGGACCAGAAAAATGATACGGTCCTGCTGGCGCAAGTTTTGTCTCGATCTGGCGAGCGTGCACAAAGTAATTTGAGAATTTGCAAAGTGCACGATACGATGAATTTCGACGGATACGCATCAAATTCGTCGCGCACACGCGACCAATTTGAATTTCGTCAAAGCCTACACGACCACGAAGCCGTTACGCACCTTTCGATGCCTTTGGTGCGTGACCACGTCGCCCAGAATGGGGGGACGCACGTCGTGTGGATGAATTTTTAAGTTTTCAAAAACTATTTTTATGGATTTTTCTCGATCTTTCCTAGGGTTTCTTTTACTGGATACACAACTAGAATTTAAACCAATAATGGGGTTTCAATCTCCTATAGGTTGTCATCAGGTCTGTTTAAATAGATTTTTAATACAGTTGAGGGATCGGCAAAGTTTCGCCTTCCAAAATGGGTTTCGGGACTGCTCTTTACTCTGTTTTTAAACAGAGTTTGGCCGATTTTTAGGTTTGATTTGTGAAGCGTGTCGTGCAACGTAAATTGAGCTAATAGGATCAAAATAAAGGTGGTTAGGTTAGATGCATACCAGAGAAATCGGCTCGATGATTAGTCGAGCGTGCGCGAAGAAATCACGCAGTGAATTCGCCTCGGCGGACTGTATTCCGTCCGTTCGCACGCACGCGCGTTGCCTTCCGGCGACCTGCGCGGCCGCGCACGGTGGTCCATGGTAGCGCGCGCGCGCACTGGGTAGGCGCGCAGGGTGGTGGCGGTAATTGCTCGATTAGGGTTTGAGTTTTTCGTTGGTTGTTGCTGTACTTATACCTAGTCGGGGAGATTTCGTGTATCCGCTCGGTTGAAGGCAGAGGTCGGGTTTGGGGCTCCCTGCTTGGGCTGCTCTGTTTTGCTGGCTAGAAATGCACTGCGGGCTGGGTTGTCCTCTGTGGGCTTGGGCTGGCCGCTATATATCTTTGCTTAATATTTTATCAGTATTGCTGCTTTATTTGCTTCAACAACATGTCTACTCTGTAGCAACGAATTGATTTATATCTGAATCTATCATTACTTCAACTAAGGGTTTTAGTTTGTAAGGTAAAACCAACCACGGTTAGCTTGATTGGTTATTAGAGAATGAACTTGATGGTGTATACGACATTACTTGAATAATATATGTTCTATAAATTTACTCCTGACATTCTCATACAATAGTTTTACAACTTGCTTCTCTCTTTAGAAAATTAGAGATAGGTAACGATATGCATACAGTTTTTAATAGACTTGCTGACTAGATTACTTGAATACGGACATAATACTGTTTCAGAACACGGCATATGAAAGGATTTCCAGGATACAGGTATATCATGTATATGATTACTTGATTAGATTTACACTTGAATACCTATTTATATACATAATGGTGAAACTTAGACATGAGTACTGGATTGATTCGACAAAAATAATCCATTTAACCCAATGAGTTAGGCCGCCTCCTTGACAGACCAGTGAAAAGGTTCAATCAGGGTTCCCAGCTAATCCATCCGATACTTAAGTTAGACCGATTGTCTATCAGTAGAAAGTGAATATATAGTAAGGAGATCCTTCACGTAATTCTCGAGTTTTGGATGTCCACCTTGTCACAAAAAGATGTAACCACCTAGACTTCGAGCTGTCAATGGAACAAAGACTTTTGTTCTCCAGTTGAAAGTCTCATAAATAAGCTAATTTGCACTTGCATGGTTCAACTGAACCACGCCTGATGTTAGAGATTGTGGAGGTTTGATCACAATATAATAATTAAATATAACAATTATTGATTTATAAAAATAATAAATAGACCATTAAATAAACACGAAGTATATATATAGCAATATACGATCCAATGTATATTGAATGCCATTTGTACATTTACTCTATAAACCCAAATAAAATCTAGTCCATTATATGTAGAAAATGTTATCGTAATTCCAAAGTAGAATATTATTATAAATAACGATATTATATATATAATTTATTTGCTAATGAATAATTAAATAAATAAATGCTATTGACATTGTTACGAACAATTACAATAATAATCATATAATAATAATACCAATAACCTACTAAAATAACCCAAAGAGTCTTGGTGAACATATCTGACCTTAGAAAATTGTACCAATATTCTAAAAACTCTATTTAAATATTAATAATACCCATTTGTATGAATAACCAAATAATTAGAAAATATCATTAAGTCCACCCAAAAAGTTAGAAAATATTTGTACAAACCTAAAAGTATGTCTACATAGGCTTGGGATTGGTTTGGGTCCAACCTGGACTAGTTTGGTACAACCGGTTTCCCTAAAACTCAATAATATAATTAATACATAAATAAATCTTCGGTAAGGGTTAAGTCGCAACTTGGCCTGGTTTTTCTAGTTAGGACGTCACTACGTCTCGACTTTCCCTATCAGGGCTAATACACTAGTCAAAGCACGCCATTACACTATCCGTGCCACGATTTCTAGTTGTCTGGTACTTCAAAACTCTAGATGGCTAAAGTCATCTACCGTAATAATTAACTAAATAATTAATTCTGAAATTCTAAAAATCACAATTTAAATCAAATAAACAATAAAAAAAATATTTTGAAAAATTCTCCGGGAAGGGAAGCTACAAATCTACCCACCTTAAAATAATTTCGTCCTCGAAATTGCAATTCCTAACTATTCCTTAAATATCAAAGTCTACTATTACCTCAATCTCCTCAAATTTAATTTCAAAAAAATATTTATAAACAACCAAAACTCAATAATCATGCAATATTATATTATAATTTAAGAATTTATGATGAATCCTAGACAGCACGATCATTCATCATCTCGGAATAGGAAGCGACAAAAATCAATGGTACGGAAAGCAAGGAAGTATAATCGAGAGCAAATATGAGTTTTCAAGGGCGTAGAGAATTTCTAGGAGAATTTTCAAGGCAGAGTGGATTGAAATTTCTAAGGGTTTAGTCAGTTGCGCAGGCTCGTACCAGTATAGTTACGTAACCGGTACGATATGCTCTGACCTGCATGGGCCACCACAAAAACTTGTCACGACCCGCACCCGCTTTTCGGATGCGAGCTCGTGAACAAGCCAGCTACGTATCGAGCAGACTCCAGCCCGACTCGAGTACGTATAAGCTGTCCTGGCCATGGGTATCATGTCTAATCTAAACTATATCTCAATCCACATGAATCATATAACAAGAAGAACAAGAATGAGTCATGGTCTGTAGCCCATTAGCATTTTGTCCGATTAGACTCTAAGAATAATATGAGTCTATAAAGTAAGCAGAAAATATCATAGAACTGAATATAAAGCACGAGAAGATAATAAAGAAATAACACAAGCAATTACCTGTACCATGCATCGTAATCCTCTACCATCCTTCTCTACTAACTAACTCCATGTAGTCGCTAAACCTGAAGAGATCATCAGGTCCTCAGAGGACTAGCAAGATACATAAAACATGCCTATCTAACAGTTTAATCATGCAGTAATAATACAGGGTATAGACTGAACTACAACTGACAAGTGGCTACTGACA
>JANAVB010034581.1:0-13782 GCA_029216955.1 Iris pallida | reverse complement strand
TCCATCCGAAGCCGCCCTCCCATAGGTCTCTGATTGTGCACCCCTGAGTGTTCTAGAGATGGGTTGAATGGTGTCTTCTCCTAACCACCATTTCAGGCAGGCCGATGAGCGATCGTCGCCCAACTGAAGGCAGATTAAAGGTTCTGCGATGTGGCACCCGTAGATTATGCGGCGCCAAGACGCCGAGGATCTATTGTTAGTGACCGCCTCCGACAGATGGCAGAATCTGGAGTATCTAGCTCTCATGAACCTCGTCCATAACGAGCTCTCCGTGCGTAACTTCCACCATAGCTTCATGGAGCAGGCGTCAACGATGTAGGCAAGTCTGCTGAAGCCCAGACCTCCTTCTTCGGTGGGTTTGGCCATGGTGTCCCAACCGGCCCAGTGATGTTTGTCCTTGCCGTCGCTTTGACCCCAGAAGAACTTGGCGAAGAGGGATTCGAGATTGTGGAGGACCTTCTTGGGAGGGGAGCTGACGGCCATGGTGTACAACGGGATGGAAGATAGAATGTGTTTAATGAGGATCATCTTGCCCCCCGGAGATAGAGTGGCATTGTGCCATCCCGCGATCAGTTTACAGATTTTGTCAACCATGTGTTCGTATATCCCTGAGTTCGACTTTCCGTACACCAGTGGGCAGCCCAAGTAAAGGAAAGGGGGGTATACCGTGGCCCAGGAGGTAATATTGGAAAGCAGGGATGAGCAAGTTCTGTTAGCTTTGTGATGAGTATAGATGAAGCTCTTGTTGTTATTGACACACTGGCCGGAGCAAGCGGTGTATCTCGCTATTGTTCTCCGGACCACCTCGATCGATTCGCTGTCTCCAGAGGAGAAGATTAGGATGTCGTATGCGTACGCCAGGTGGGTGATCAGAGGGCAGCCGAACGTGGTATGAAAGTGGCAGAAACCGGGCATACTGGGCATATTGTTGAGGCTTCTGCTGAGGGCTTCTGCCGCAATAATAAAAATAGTGGAGGAGAGGGGGTCCCCCTGTCTAACCCCATGAGTAGATCGGAAGAATCCGGCTGCCTGGCCGTTGATGATGGTGGAAAATCAAGCATTGCTGATAGATCTGAATATGATGTCGATCTAGGATTCGGAGAAGCCAAAGCCCTGAATACCCAGATCATGAATTGTCAGTTAAGGCGGTCGTTAGCCTTCTCCATGTCTAGTTTGATTGCAATGTTTCCCCCTCTTGACGGGAACTTCATACATATTATCATCTCTTGGGCGAGGAGGATGTTGTCTGTTATGCTACGGCCTTTAACAAACCCGCTTTGTTCTTCAGAAATAATCTTGGGGAGGAGATTGGACATCTGGTTAGCGACAATTTTCGATATAATCTTGTCGGTAAAGGTGCAAAGGTTGATAGGGCGGAAGTCCTTGAAGGTTTCTGGATTGTCTTTCTTGGGGATAAGGATAATGTTGGTGCAGAAAATAGAATTGGGATAAGTTGCCCCTTGGAAAAAGGCTGAAGTAGCCTCCGATAGATCGGATTTTAAGATGTCCCAACAAGCTCTGAAAAAGACCCCATTGAATCTGTCTGATCACGGAGCACTGTGTTCATTAATGGACCATACAGTCGCCTTGACCTCCTCCTCCGAAGGGGTGCCCAACAGGGTCTCATTCTTGCTGTCGCTGATGAGGGATGGGATAGAGGAAAGGAGCGCGTCGTCTTTGACGACAGGCTCTTTAGTGAAAAGGTCAGAGTAGAAGTTCTTGGCTGCAGCCTGAATACCATCCTGGTCTTCTACCAATGCACCATTTTTGTCGTAAATTCGGTGTAGTTTAAGTTTGTTTCTGCGACCTTTGACACACGCATGAAAGAACCTTATGTTATGGTCCCTATCCGTGTCCCAAGTTAATCTAGCTTTTTGCCTCCAGAATTTTGTTTCTACTTTCAGTTTGGATTTAAGCAGCGCTCTGGCAAGGTTGAGCTGTGCGCGGGTAGTCGAAGATCTGTCGCTGGCACACGCGGACTTAGTGCGGGTAACGTCGTCCTCTGCCACCTTAATCGCCTGGAAGATGTCTCTGAAAGCCTCTCTGCTCCAGGATGTTAATGCCTTACGAACGGCTTTGAGTTTGGCCGCCATCCGCGTTAGGGGGTCAAGATCTGAGATGGATGCCCAGGTGGCAGCCACGACGTTTTGTAATTGGGGATGGTGATGCCAGAAGTCGAGGAAGCAGAATATTTTTTTGGTGACGGTGTGGTTGTTGCTGATCCTGATGAGAAGAGGGGAGTGATCCGATTCGGTAGAGTTAAGGTGGGAGAGGTTAGTGATCAGCCCCATGTTGGACCAACAATCGTTGGTCAACGCCCGATCCAATCGGGAGTACTGCCGCCGGTGACCCTCCTGCATGTTGCACCAGGTGAATTTGCTGCCATGGAACGGGATGGGGGTTAAGTTTTCGAGGAAGATGAAGTTGTTGAAATCATCCATCGCTGGCTGGACGGGCGGCCACCAGATTTCTCCTCTCTGCAGGACACTGTGTTGAAATCTCCAATGCATAGCCACGGAAGACCTTGGAAGGGTAATGCGGCCATCAACAGGTCTTTCCAAAGCATTCGACGCTCGGGTAAATCGCAGCTACCATGAACGACAGAAAGGATGGAGCGGGACTTGAGGGTCGGATGTTCTACCCAACAAGAGAGGGCCTGAGGCGAATCTTTTATAATGCCAAATTTGAATTCGGGAGCCAAAAAAATCTAGATGTCATTACATCCTGTGATAGCTTGAGGGAAGCCAAGCTTGATTTGGGTGGCTTTGATTCTGCTATGGGGAATTTTTGGTTCAATGATGATTAGGAGGTCAATACGATTAGTTTTCTTGAGGCTGAGGATTCTATTCAGCGTCGGTTTATTTCCAAGACCTCTCACATTCCAAGAGATGATGTTAAGCATTTGACGTGTTATGGGAAGGGGGATAGTTAAGCTTCATGGCGGACCTTGTAGTCATAGCCGTCTGCTGCTTTTGTTTGTTTTTGTTCTTCTTGGAGAATTTTTTGGGAGATGTGGTAGTGTGCCCGGTGTCTCTGTTGCCTTTGCTAGTCCTGCCATGCTCGCTACCTCCATTGATATCTGTCAAGGGGTCGCGGGATCATTATCACATTCTTCGAGGGCGCATAAAGGATTGTCACGATTCAGAAAATCTGCTTCCTTGGCTTGCCAGAACCTTTCGGTTAAAATAAGACAAGTAGGATGAGCATCAAGAGGCTGAGGAACAATATGCTGCTCAGGGCGGCTCTCCGTTTGAACCTCGGTAGCCGGGCAATAGGTGGTGAGCGAGGGAGATTGAGAGACCTCAGGAGGGGAGGATGGTTCGCTTAGAGGATTTGAGGGACGAGATGGAGGTTGGCGAGTTTTGGGCACTGTCAACGCCAGTGTTATGTGTGTTGGGGTGGTTGTGTAGCTCGGAAGAGCGACTGGGCCTAGGGGGATCAGTCCGGGCATCTTCGCCTGATCTGGAAGAAGTGGGCTCACTTGAGTTATCGTGAGAATTGTCGGAAGTAATGCATGTGAGGAGTTCAAATGAATTGTTGAGTGGGATGACAGGTGGGTTGAAAGGGATGATAGCAGAGCTGGTTCTGTCGGCTGAACGGGGACGGGACGGAAGAGTTGGGTCGTCGATAAGAAGGGTGGGACTTGGGGACGGAGTCTGATTGACGGTGTCGGGGTCACGGTGAGTAGTCGTATCGCACTGGTGGCGCGTGCTGGGATTCTTTAGCTCGGGGTTGGCACGGAAGCAGTGCTGCAAAGAGTGATCGCTCATCTGACAGTGCTTACAAAAGAGGATGTTGTTGTCGTAGAGCAGCGGTTGGTGGTGTGTTTGATCTCCGAGTTCGAACTCTATTAGTTTGGGAGGGTGATCAATTGCGAGATCTAACTCCACGTATATCTTTCCGTAGTTGCACTTTGAGAAGTTATGGGTTTCTTCTGCGATCGCTACCAGGGTGCCAAAGGAACTGGCAATCCGTTTGAGGGCAGCTGCGGGGAAGCAGACGAGGGAAAGGTTAGGAAGGGTGATCCATGTGGATACTATAGTCGAGTCGGCTTTGGGGTTGAAGTTAGGAGACCATTTGATGATTTTGATGGTCTGTGTGCCTATTCTGGAAGTGCCCTTCGCGGGAAATACAAAATAGTCTGAGTCGGATGAAAGGTGGAGGAACATGTGCTTGTGTAGTGCCCCGTCCCTATATCGTGCCCCATTTCCGTCCACGGGGTGCGCAAGAAATGAACAATGTCGCTATCGATTCGGTCGGGACCGATAGGTCAGAATCGGCCGAGTCGATCGAACGAGAACGGTTGAATTAAGATCCATTCCACGTTATGGAATGGCTTTTTCGGAACCAAGTCCCATATTCAGCGGGTTGTGCTTCGAGGATTGGCTCTACGGCTGAGTCGGAAGTGACCTCCCGTTGCTCTGATTTTTATGCCGCACTTGATTTGGCTTTGGCTTTGGTTTTCGTGAATGCGTTTTTCGTGAATGTTTTCCGAATGAGTTTTCGTGACTTGCGTTTTCGAGCTTCGCATTCATATCAAAATTCCTTGAATTATACAGTGTTCTAATCAGTTGCTTATGCGATTACAGGTGATCGCGTAGGCGATGTCAGCGCAGCCAACCGGTCGCTCGCTTGAAGCAAGGCTAAGGCGCGTGGCTGACCTCCTTCACCTCGTCCCTCTACTTTAAAACTCAATATGTGAAGTAAAATGAATGCTTATCATAACAGTACAAAATCAAGAAATTGTGGCACGATACTTTTTGAAACACTTGCTATCAAACTGCCGATTTTGAAAATGGAAAACGTGTTTTCTTATACAGATCCACTTAGCATATGCAAAACAATGAATGAATCGATTAACGTTTATCGCAATGATACGACTAAGGAAGCAAATCAACTAAGTTTAAAGAAAAACGGTCATTGGACAACTTGTCGACAAGGTGAAGTTTCCTCGAACAGTTGCCTAGGCCATGGGACCGATTCGGCCCGGGAGGAACGAGTGTAGCAGCGCCAACCCTTCATCGGCGCGAGTTATTCGGGCACTTTCGTACAGGGCTCGCTACCCGACGCGAAAGGGTCGTCGTCTAACCCTGCAATAGTCCGCGATGGCTTGACATTGCCAGTGGCCTTCACACCCCTTTTCACTTCTTAACAAGTGCACGGGACACGGGATGAATATGATATTTGCTTAAATGTTATACAGTTTCATATGCTTGTCTCAAAACATGTTAACATACAAATCGAACAGGATGGTTAGAAAGATCATTGAAATAGCTAGCTAACATGTTTATGAAACTTCTTGAATCAAATGCAAAGCTCAGATTTAATTAGCCATTCGCTAGTACATGTGTTCGTGCTGATCCTCGCTCTTTGCAGGTCCCGTGAACCAGGAAGGACACGCCAACTAGCTCGGCGACGTTCGTAACTTTTGAAGCTTCGGCCGTGCGTCGAAGACTTTCTTTGCGACTCCACTTTTGAAGGCTCTCGACAGTCCAAGAAAGATGACTCAGCGTCCCTCCCATCCAGGTCACTGGAGTACTTTGTTGTATATTGAGGGATGTGTGCAATGTATGCAACGGCTATCTCATCGGCACTCTTTTGTAATCGAGTCATGTTATAGCCCGTGCAGTAATGAGTCTTGTATCGGAGTCTGTAAAAGATGTTCATTATCAATAAAAATCAAGTTTCCTTTACTTATTGTGTGAATCAATTTGTCTGCGTACTCTCTTATATCTCGTGTCTCGGATTACCTTATGACTATGCATTGTGCGATCGCAAATTAGGTTCGCACGGTATCACGCCCGGGGGACGACTATCGATTCGACGGAATCGGGGCGTGACATAATGGTATCAGAGCACGGCTTTAAGTCCTTGGCCTCCAATGTCGAGTTATAGTCTCCAACCGTTGACCTCGTGTCGATGAGAAAAGTTGATCCATACGCTGAACCCAGGACATTTTCTGAAACTAATGAGAGTTGCCTTTCCGTTTTCCCTGCAGTTACGGGAGCTCAGGCAGAGGATGAGGCGAGCGCTTCCAGCGGCTCGAGTACTTCCAGACCCGAGCATTCCGTTAACCCAACGGGAATGACGCCTACCGTAGCCGGACCTTCCGGCGACCCGATGTAACGTATGCTGCAAATGCTTGAAATGCAGCAACGTCAAAACGAGCTCCATCATCAGCAAGCGGAGGCTCGTCAGATCCAATTTGAGAATCGGTTCGAGGCTCAATTCAAGATGCAGCAGCAGCAGCTGAATACCCTCCAGCAAATCGTACAGTCGGTCGTGGGCAACAACAACAATTCAACGATGACACCTGCCGTGACCCAGCCTGCGGTTCGATCCAACGAAGCTGAACCAGAGGCGCCCGTGCTCTCACCTGCAGTACCGAGAAGTTCTAACTTCGACGTGTCAAAATTCACGAAAAGCTGCCGCACTTCCTTCAACGGCACAGAAGATCCCTCCGTGGCGATCTACTGGTTGGAGGAGCTGGAAGACAAGTTTGAGCTTCTGGGTGTCGAGGACTTGAAGAAAGTCGTGTGTGCTTAACTTTTACTTCAAATAAATGCGCACTATTGGTGGGCTGTACAGAAGCGGGCTATTCGACGTGAAGGCGAGACGGCGGCGATCTCATGGGCAACATTCAAAAATGCGTTCGAGACTGAATATCTTTCTGCAGCCGTGCGACAGAAAAAAGAAAACGAGTTTACGCAGTTGACGCAAGGGAATATGACTATACGGCAATATACGGCCAAATTCAACAAACTGGCCAAGTTTGCTGGAGACTATCTACCTACCACTGCAAGTCGAGCAAAACGATTTGTAGTGGGCCTGCGTTGCACTATCCGTGCTCATGTCTCGGTGCCGGAATACAAAACCATGGGCGAGGCACTCAACCATGCTCTCCGTCTGGAGTCCGAGTATCCTCCTACTATTACCAGCGCTGTTCACTTCAATAACAAACGCCATAGTAATATGGGAGGCAAAAACGTGCACAAGCGTCAATATTGCGGCAACCAGACGAAGGAGGGGATGGTCTGCAATTTCTGCCACAAGGACGGGCACCTGGACACCGAGTGCCGATTTAAGCACAGAACATGTTTCCAGTACGGCAAAGCAAATCACTTTGCAAGGGACTGCCCGAAAGCTACGCCGAACCAACGCCCCCTACAACATCAACAAAACCGAGGCCAAGCACCTCGGGCTCCACTGACCGCACAACAGAATGGCCAAGACCGTCGCCCCAATGCCCAGGGCCGCGTCTACGCCATGACTCGAGACGAAGCGTTTGCATCTGATACAGTCGTGACAGGTATACTGCAATTCAATAATAAACCTTCTCGTGTATTGTTTGATTCAGGTGCCACGCATAGTTTTATATCGACGGACTTTGCCGCCGAGCACAAATTTTTCTTGACACCACTGGGCCTCGATCTCACTGTCAACGTACCGTCGGGCATGCCACTACTTACAAATTTAGTCTGCGGAGATGGAATCATCTGTATAGGTAGTCAAAAGATCAGTCTCGATACGATAGTTCTAAATATTAAGGACTACGATATCATTCTGAGGATGGATTGGCTCGGTCCGTGCAATGCAACCATAGACTGCGCTGAAAAGAGGGTCACGTTCCGTATACCTGGAGAGCCTAAATTCTGCTACTCGTATGGTGAGGCATCGCCGACCTGCATGGTGATCTCCGCAATATCTGCTCGACGGATGCTGCATTCCGGGTGCTGAGGCTATCTAGCTTCCATTCGATACATGCGATAGGATGGTGCAAACGTGGGTCAGACCAACATTGTGGCAGAATTCCCCGATGTATTCCTGGACGAGCTGCCTGGCATGCCGCCTGATCGAGAGATTGAGTTCACTATCGATACATTCCCCGACACTCGACCGATCTCGAAAGCCCCGTACAGAATGGCCCCTGCAGAGCTTAAAGAACTCAAGGTGCAGTTACAAGAGTTGCTCGACAAAGGATTCATTCGACCCAGCGTCTCGTCCTGGGGAGCGCCCGTGCTGTTTGTCAGAAAGAAGGATGGCTCTATACGTCTTTGTATCGACTACCGCGAGCTGAATAAAGCCACCATCTGGAATAAATACCCCCTGCCCCCCATAGACGATCTGTTTGATCAGCTTCAAGGAGCCACGGTGTTCTCTAAAATTGATCTGCGTTCGGGTTACCATCAACTCAAGATCAAGCCAGACGATGTGTCGAAGTCTGCCTTTCGCACTCGATACAGCCATTACGAGTTCCTGGTAATGCCGTTCGGTCTAACGAATGCCCCTGCTACTTTTATGGATCTGATGAATCGGGTGTTCAGACCATTCCTCGACAAGTTCGTAGTAGTCTTCATCGACGACATACTCGTCTACTCGAAGAATAAGCAGCAACACACTGAGCATCTACGGACCGTGCTTCAGACCCTTCGAGAAAATCAGTTGTATGCAAAGCGAAGCAAATGTGAATTTTGGCTGAGTAGCGTCGCATTCCTCGGATACATCATTTCAGCTGAAGGCATTGCGGTCGACCCAAAGAAAGTTGAAGCCATCGTCGTTTGGAAGCGGCCAACGTCCGTCAGCGAGATTCGAAGTTTCCTTGGCTTAGTGGGATACTATCGACACGTACACTTCGTGAAAGACTTCGCGAAGATCGCATCGCCTCTGACTCGCCTCACCTAGAAAGGAGTCGCATTCGAATGGTCAGACGATTGTGAAGCTTTATTCCAAGAATTAAAGCAACGGCTCGTCTCGGCCCCGATACTCGTACTTCCAGAAGGGACTGAGGGTTTCCAGATATTCAGCGATGCGTCCGGTCAGGGCTTGGGGTGTGTGTTGATGCAGCAGAATAAGGTGATATCTTTTGCTTTCCGATAGCTAAAGCCGCACGAGAAGAATTATCCCACGCATGACCTGGAGTTAGCGGCGATTGTGTTCGCGTTGAAATTGTGGCGTCACTATCTTTATGGCGTGGCGTACACGATCTATACCAATCACAAGAGCCTCAAGTATCTATTCACGCAGAGGGAACTGAACTTGCAGCAAAGGTGCTGGCTTGAACTAATCAAGGATTACGACTTGACTATCGACTACATGCCGGGAAAAGGAAATGTTGTGGCGGACGCTCTGAGTCGGAAGTACATAGCCTCGCTATCCATCGACCGCAGACTGCTACGCGACCTAGAAGAGATGGGCATCGAACTCCGAGTCCAATTTCGGAATGTACAGTTAGCAAAGTTGCAGTTAGAGCCGAGCTTGCTTGAAAAGATCAAGACCGCTCTGAAGGATGATCCATACCTAAAGAAAATGTGAGATCTAATCTCGACGGGCAGGACGACCGTCTTTGCGGAAGACGAGACCGGTATGCTTCGATTGAGGGGTAGGCTATGCGTTCCGGATGATTCAGAACTTAGAAAGAAGATATTGTCGGAGGCACACTACGCGAAGTACACCTTGCATCCCGGTAGTATGAAGATGTACAAGGACCTCCGCACAAACTTCTGGTGGTACGGGATAAAAAGAGATGTGGCACTTTTCCTGTCGCAATGCATGGCCTGTCAGCAGGTGAAAGTTAAGCACTAGAGACTGGGCGGGGAGATGCAGAATCTGGCGATTCCGGAATAAAAGTGGCAGCACGTGTGCATAGATTTTATTGTTGGTCTGCCGAAGACGCCGCGGGGAAGTGATGCCATCTGGGTCATCGTCGATCGACTAACCAAGTCAGCGCACTTTATTGTCATCAAAGTTACTTGGAGCATTGATTGCCTGGCGCAGATTTATCTTGATGAGATAGTACGGCGGTACGGAGTTCCAGTATCCATCGTCTCCAATCGGGATTCACAGTTCATGTCGCGATTCTGGAGTAGCCTTCAGTCGGCGCTGGGTACCAAGTTGCAGTTCAGCTCAGCTTACCATCCTCAGACCGACGGCCAAATGGAGCGCGTCAATCAGATTCTCAAAGACATGCTACGACTCTGCGCAATTGACTTCAAATCAAGCTGGGACAATCATCTACCTCTGGCCGAATTCGCATACAACAACAGCTATCAATCCAGAATTCAAATGGCGTCGTATGAAGCCTTGTACGGACGCAAGTGTCGATCACCCATTTGCTGGGACAAAGTCGGAGAGCGGCAGATTCTCGGCCCGGAACTGGTGGAACAGACCGTGCAGAAAATTCGGCTCATTCGGGAAAGACTAAAGACTGCACAGAGTCGTTAGAAAAGCTATGCAAACATTCATCGTCGACCCCTCGAGTTTCAAGAAGGCGATCACGTATTTTTTATGGTGTCGCCCATGCGAAAAGTTACTCGGTTCGGCGCAAAAGAAAAGTTGAGCCCGAGATTCGTTGGGCCGTTCAAAATACTCGAACGGGTTGCCCCAGTGGCCTATAAAATTGCCCTACCACCAGCGCTTGAAGGTGTACACAATGTCTTCCATGTCTTTCAACTGCGGAAGTACGTACACGACCCAAGCCACGTGGTAGATTTTGGCCACCTGGAGCTAAAGTCCGACTTATCCTACGTTGAAGAGCCAGTTCAAATCATAGAACGCAAGGATAAGCTGCTGCGAAATTGAGCGATCCCTCTCGTCCGCGTCCTCTGGAGGAACCATTCGGTCGAAGAGTCGACGTGGGTGCTTGAGTCAGAAATGAAGAAGAAATTTCCTTCGTTATTCTCGTAGAGGTAGGTTCTACCTTTAAGTTTTGAGGACGAAATTTTTTATTAGTTGGTTATGGTGTAGTACCCCGTCCCTACATCGGGCCCCGTTTCCGTCCACGGGGTGCGCAAGAAAGGAACACTATCGCTATCGATTCGGTCGAGACCGATAGGTCAGAATCGGCCGAGTCGATCGAACGGGAACGGTTGAATTAAGATCCATTCTACGTTATGGAATGGCTTCTTCGAAACCAAGTTCCATATTCAGTGGGTTGCGCCTCGAGGATTGGCTCTGCGGCTGAGTCGGAAGAGACCTCCCGTTGCTCTGATTTTTATGCCGTACTTGATTTGGCTTTGGCTTTGGTTTTCGTGAATACGTTTTTTATGAATATTTTCTGAATGAGTTTTCGTGACTTGCGTTTTCGAGCTTCGCATTCATATCGAAATTCCTTGAATTATACAGTGTTCTAATCAGTTGCTTATGTGATGGCAGGTGATCGCGTAGGCGACGTCAGCGCAGCCAACCGGTCGCTCGCTTGAAGCAAGGCTAAGACTAGTGGCTGACCTCCTTCACCTCGTCCCTCTACTTCAAAACTCAATATGTGAAGTAAATGAATGCTTATCATAACATTGTAAAATCAAAAAATCGTTGCACGATTCTTTTCGAAACACTTGCTATCAAACTGCCGGTTTTGAAAATAGAAAATGTGTTTTCTTATACAGATCCACTTAGCCTGTGCAAAACAATGAATGAATCGATTAACGTTTATCGCAACGATACGGCTAAGGAAGCAAATCAACTAAGTTTTAAAGGAAAACGGTCATTAGACAACTTGTCGACAAGGTGAAGTTTCCTCGAACGGTTTGCCTAGGCCAAGGGACCGATTCGGCCCGGGAGGAATGAGTGTAGCAGCGCCAACCCTTCATCGGCGTGAGTTATGCAGGCACTTTCGCATAGGGCTCGCTACTCGACGCAAAAGGGGCATCGTCTAACCCTGCTATAGTCCGCGATGGCTTGACATTGCCAGTGGCCTTCACACCCCTTTTCACTGCTTAACAAGTGCACGGGACACGAGATGAATATAATAGTTGCTTAAATGTTATACAGTTTTATATGCTTGCCTCAAAACATGTTAACATGCAAATCGAACAGGATGGTTAGAAAGATCATTGAAATAGCTAGCTAACATATTTACGAAACTTCTTGAATCAAATACAGAGCTTGGATTTAATTAGCCATTCGCCAGTACATGTGTTCGTGCTGATCCTCGCTCTTTGCAGGTCCTGCGAACCAAGAAGGACGTGCCAACTAGCTCGGCGACGTTCGTGACTTTTGAAGCTTCGGTTGTGCGTCGAAGACTTTCTCTGCGACTCCACTTTTGAAGGCTCTCGATAGTCCAAGGAAGATGACTCAGCGTCCCTCCCATCCAAGTCACTGGAGTACTTTGTTGTATATTGAGGGATGTGTACAATGTATGGAACGGCTATCTCATCGGCACTCTTTTGTAATCGAGTCATGTTGTAGCCCGTGCGGCAATGAGTCTTGTATCGGAGTCTGTAATAGATGTTCATTATCAATAAAGATCAAGTTTCCTTTAGTTATTGTGTGAATCAATTTGTCTGCGTACTCTCTTAGATCTCGTGTCTCAGATTACCTTATGACTATGCCTTGTGCGATCAAAAATTAGGTTCGCACGGCATCACGCCCGGGGGACGACTATCGATTCGACGGAATCGGGGCGTGACAGCTTGGGGTCAAACGGAGCGACCTGGTACGCTGCAGAGAGACCCCATCTAGCGACCGCTTCCCTGACAATGGTGATTTTCGGGCATCCGGAGCCAAATTTGAGGACAAACGTCTTAGTGAAGGAGGAGGATAGGGAGGAGATGGCCACCGCGCCAAAGAGAACGCGGGTGGGGTAGCCGGCGATGGGTGGCGGATAACGTCCGGAAGCTGTATTTCAACCGCCAAATGGGTAAGTTGCCTCCTTCGATCTGGTCGGAGGGCCTCTTCGTATGAGGGGGTACGTGGGGAGACCACCACGCCGGGGATGTCCGAGGGAGCGGAGTCTCCGGGTGAGGCCGAAGCAGTAGAAAAGCCCGAAGGTGAAGAGTGCCCGGGGACTGCGGAGGGCAAGTGCGCAGGGACAATGGAGGACGACACCTGCGCTCTTGCTGAGGGGAAAGGTAGATGCGCCTTAGGGAAGGCGCGCAAGCCAGGGCCACCGGAGGGCGGTTGAACTGCCGAAAAGGCTAGAGCGTGTGGCGGGCCCACGGGGGCAATTCAGACAGTGGAGAGCGCTGGAAGGGGGATGGATAACGCCAAGACAGAGCCAGCACCAGACTGTGTGAGGCAGGAGAAGGGCAAGTAGGAGACTGGTTGGCACCAATCCCAGAAGGGGTGAGGAGAGGCGCGGAGGCATCATTGCCATGGGAATTGGCGACAATCGACAAAGAAAGAAACAGAAAAGCTGGAGGGTGCGCCTGGTCATCGATGCTGTCACAATCCGATACGAGCGTCGAGGGGAAAAGAGGGTCACCACATGTCGCGGGAAGGGACAGAGAGGGGGCGCAGGTCGTCACGTGCGCCTCAACGTGCGTGGTAGCCCTGGCGAGCCGACGATGTCGTCCGAAGCAGCTGGAGGAGCGAGCTGCTCAAATGAGGGGAGTGGGGTCACCCCTAGGGAGCTGGAGGAGGTGGTTCGAGCTGCGTGTACGGTGATCTTCGCCGGTGAAGATATGGGCCTAAGCGATGAGGGCGACAATGCCGGCAATGGGACGGCGTGCGGGTGTGCTCGATCCTACCAGCGGCCAATAATGGCAAGCTAGTCTTCTGTCCAAGCGAGGGGAAAGGGCTCCCAGAACGGAAGGGGAGGAATCGGGGCGGGGAGGCTGCGCGAGTGGGGGAGGGGGGCTGCCGCTGTGGCCTCGGCCGGGGGAGATAGGGTGGCGAAAACGTGTCTCCACCTGCGGCTGGGGGACGGGTAGGGTTCAGCATCGCTGAGCGTGGGCTGGAGCGAAGCTCCGGCAACCAGCGGCCCGTGCAAGACTGATGACGGGGAGAGGGGGAGGGGGGAAGGGGGACGGAAAGGAAGGGGGGGAGCCAGAGAGAGGAGGGGGGGAG
>JANAVB010034580.1:0-86042 GCA_029216955.1 Iris pallida | reverse complement strand
TATCCCCCCCCGGAGTTATGGCTGCTCGCAAATCCTGACAACCAGATTTAGTGCAATCACCATTATTACTCAAATCAAATCAGATTTGTTGTAATTAAGTAAATGGGACACGTGGTGGGAGATCCAAGCTTGTCATAACAAATTATGAAGATTCATTGCAATCAACATTAATTGCCCATACAAATTTAGCACAATCAAGAATCATTGCCCAGATGTAATACAATCAAGAATAATGGCCCAGATGATTGGCCGCCGACTTTTTAAGGAGGGAATCATTACAAACCCTAATGATCACATCCCACTCCTATAGTTGTGCGGCGACTTAGTTGTACTGCTGCGAGCCTGCGATAGGATTGAGAGATAAGCTTTAACGGAGAGGTACTCAATCACAGTTAGGAAAAATTCTGCTTCAATTCAGGCCATCTACATATCTTACTGACTTGTCTTCTTTGCAATAAACTGTCCTCCTTTGATTTATCAATTCCTGCTCAGTATTGACTTTCTTTTCGATCTGTCTTCAGGATGGTGGAGACACGATCACATCGCTCTGGTACAGTAGCCGCTGCAGAGGGGTCTGCTACCTCTCACCTTCAGCAGCCAGCTCCCGATCCGTAGCCCCTGTCATGCCAGCTGGGATGGGTGTCTCAGCAGCTTTCGGAGGAGCACATCCACCAGCTGGGAGGCAGAGTCCGGTGCTTTTCGAGATCCTTCTACCGCAGCAGCCTCCACCTGCGGGGATGGTAGATGCTGTTCATCTATTTTCTTTCGTAGGGAGGATTCTGGCGTCTCACCAGCAGCAACAGCAGCGGCAGACTGCCGATTATCGTCAGGGGATTGACGAGGCCTACCAGCTGGTTCATACTACAGTAGAGATGGTGACTGCTCGGGGGGAGCATCAGCAGCCTTACCGGAAGGAGAAGGATATCCAGGATTTTCAGAAGATGCATCCTAGAGAGTTCCTGGGCACAGAGGGCATCCATTATGCAGACGATTGGATCGAGCACATCGAGGAGATATTCCGACTGGCGGAGATACCAGCTCGACTCCATATCGAGGCGGCGGGCAGTCAGATGCAGGGACTTAGCCCGTACGTGGTACCAGACAGATCCCAGGGTGGGAGTTGAGGGCCAAACTTGGGCCCAGTTCAAGGAGCTGTTTAAGGAGCAGTTCTTTCCTGATGTGGCCTTGGGAGGTATCGAGGCACAGTTTGAGATCCTGGTTCAGGGGAACCAGTCAGTAGCTGAGTACGCCGGGGAGTTTTGCCGGTTGGCCCGGTTCATTGATGACTTGACTGAGAAGACGAAGGCGAGGAAGTTTCACCGAGGCTTGATTAGGGAGGTTGGATCGCTGACTAAGAGCGACCGGAACGCTACCTACGCGGAGATATTTTCTGGGGCTATGGCAGCGGAGGACGACCTGGGGTTGAAGTTGAAGAGGGGTCGGGACTTCCAGGGTGGTAGCAGCAGCGGGGGTCAGGCCAAGAGGCCCCATGTGCAGGCTCAGCAGGCATGCACCAGTGAGAGTGCAGCAGGCACAACATCAGCCTAGAGGACAGGACCGCAGGGTGCTCACTTGTGCCTACTGCAAGAAGGCAGGGCATGTTTGGGAGTCTTATAGGAGGAGACTGAAGGTTTGTCTATTCTGTGGGTCTGGTGCTCACAAGATGATAGATTGTCCCGTTGCACCTCCTCTTGGGGGAGCTAGGCCACCTGTAGCTCAACACCAGAGGGGTAGAGCTTTTGCTATGGCAGTCGAGGAGACTGACGTTGCAGGTGACGGGTTAGCAGGTTTGACTTCCATGTGTGATTTCCATTAGTACCTGCCAGAATATGTTTGTGATATGCTAGACAGCGTAGTTACCCTGTTCGAGACTGCGAATCACGACCAGTAGGACTATGATTGCATGTTATCTTTCGACCTTGTTTGGTTGGGGGTTTGACCTAGGAGGAGTACGATTATCTTAATTTCGAGGACGAAATTCTTCTAAGGGGGGTAGACTTGTAACACCCAGTTTTTCAGATGAGGGTAATTTTGAAATTTGTGATTATAATCATTTAATAATGATATTTAAATCATATTGTGATTTTTGGTGATTTTTAATTATTTTAAAACTATTTAAAATGGTGATATGTGAATTTGGTGTTTTGATAGTGTAACCTTAGTCATGCATGACCTAGAAGACTAATTATGATCATAGAGACCTAGTCTCGTGATTAGAATTTTATATTACCAATTTTTAGCCTAAGGGTATTTTGGGTCATTTTGACAATTTGTGAATTTGTAATTTATATTAATTAAATATTGTGCTAGTCTTTTAGTGAAGCCTTAACCTAGAAGTTAACCTAACCTAGATTAGTCATGAGGTTAAAATTAGGGTTAGAACATTCCTACTAAGTGCTAAGATTAGTAATATCTAGATATTATTAGGGAGGATATTTTCTTTTTAAGATATTTGTGAAAAGAAGCCTTGGACCAATAGGAAGCTTGGAAATTGGGTGGAGGAACCTCAACCACTCATCTAAAACCCTAACCCTAATGTTTTCAACAGCCATACAAGCCCCCCTCCCTCCTATAAGTATCCCACTTAAGAAATAATTGCCTCCTTTAGAAAACCTAGAAAGAGCCCTACTTGTTCTTCCCTAAAACTCTCCCCATTAATCCAAATTGAGCCCAAATTGAGTCAAATCAATTGCATCATCATCCCCTACAGTAGAGGATACTTGTGGGTGCTTGCTAGCAAGGTTCGAGGACGGTTAAACCAGAGAAAATCGAGGAAGACGTCGATTTGAGGCTCTTTACATTGAGATTCTAGCTCTCAATAGGTAAACCTATCTACACCCATTGAAATCATGATTTTCTTCATAGATGTATTCATTTAGGGTTTCCCTAGGTGTAGCCCAAGTTTGGTAGGAGTTCGTGTCCATTTCGTGTCCGTATCGGGCACGTATCGGTGTTTTTAATAACGTGTTTGTTGAAATGCTTGTGAGAAATAAATATTGTTAATTTCAAAACTAATTACATGATTTTATAGCCCTTGACATGCTGATCACAAATCATAATGACTGAGCACGTTTTCGAGCCGTGTCCGTGTCCAAAATGGACACGAACACGCTGCACGACACTGTCGTGCAGTGTCCTGCTGCTCGGGCGTCCTAGCGGGTACGACACGGCGACTAAAGCCATGAAACTTGGTACACGTGTTGTCCTAATGACTGACACGAGACCCACAAAATTTTGTGGGACCTCGATGTGTGTGCACAAAGAAATCGCATGTGCACGTGTTTTGCCCAACACTGTGCACGCGTTTTTGTGTCACTGATACGGATTAAAAACGTCGATACGACACGACAATGACTCGACTCAGGCACTAAGACACGTACCCCTATGTCCCCTCTAGGACTGTGCACGAGCACGGGTCATATCGAGCCCTGTGTCGAGTCCATAACGACTCGACACGCAAGCACGAGGCGGCCTTCACTGCCAGTTTCTGGTATTTTGCCACTTCAAAATTGGACACTTCGTGTCCAGATTTTGGGACACATTTAGACTCCCTAGACACGTGAACATATGGTTAACACCCCTACATACCTGATTTCTAAATTCAATGGTTTGATTTTAGTTTTTGAAATGTAAAGTTTATGTATCAGTCGGGTTTACATTTATGAACTGATAGTGTTAACTATGAACCTAATTCTGTTTGAGTATTAATTCAGTTTAAATTATGATTGTGTAAGATATATTTTAGTTAGTTTTGGATTTAACCTAAAATTCCTGAGTGTTAACTGAGAAATCCCAATGTCATAAACCTGAGAATTAAATCCAGGTAAACTGAATGGGGGATGAACCTGAGTTAGTTCAGGATTTTGAATCCTGAGAATTTGGTTAAGTCCTATAGGTTTTAGTTCAGTTTTGAGTTTATACTGATTTGTATTGTGATTTGTAATGCTTATTATCATAAGTTGACTAGTTGAAACTGAGATTTAGGTTATGAGGAACCTGTTTTCTAAGAATTCCTAAAATGAAATGCATGACAGTGAACTGAGATTTGTTAACTGAACCTAACATGTGATACATTGATACCTGAGAAGTAATCTCTGAAACTTGAGATTTTACCCTACTTTAACCTTCATGAATGTTGAATGCAATGTAATAGTTTTTTTTTCAGTTTTCCTTAACCTGAACTAGAATTCCCATTCTTGAGATTTAGAAATGGGGTTTTTGAATTTGTGTTGGGGTTGAACAAATGAACTGCCATGTTAAGTTCATTCCCAGGTTTTATTTCACAGAGAACTGTTGGGATTCACTGTTAAATGAGATTGGGTTACCTAAGATAACAGTAAATGAGTAATCTGAGAATGTATAGGAAATAACCTGAGACCCTGAGATTTTGATTTCACTGTTAATAGCTGAAATCTGAGAATTTAAAATGGTATGGACACTCACACCATTTCCTGAAATTGGATTGTATTTTATTCCCTGTTTCAACTGTCATTGACAGTCAAAACTGAGAACAGCCCACACATAATGCCACTACACACACAAACCTATTCACATTGACACATTAAATTACTGATTTTATCACACACAATTGTAATTCCTGGAACCTGAGATTTCAGTTAAACTGAAATGAGGTTCATTGTATATTCCTGAGATTCAGTAGGGGTTCACTAAGTTCCTGAACACATGTGGTACACACTGATTTTCCCTAATTGTTTTCATGATACTTTACCCAAACTGAAAACACACACCTAGTGTTAGAACACACCACTACACTGTAAGCTGAGAACAGGGTACACTGTTCTCCTAATATCCCACCACACACACATATATGCATGACCCCCTACCCTTCTATATGTATACTACACATGTAATTGAATACATGAATGAATAAGTGTAGGTATGCCATGATATATGCAATGTAGGCAATGTTAATGTTATGAATATATGATTGAGTGTATACCTATGAATGTATATATATTACTATGTGAATGTGGTTCATAGTGTGTCCTTGAGTGAGTGTTAAATTTGAGGGTTAGTTAGTAAGCTATCTTGGTATAGGTAGACTGTGATGTGGTTGGACTGTTAGTGTTCCTGTTAGGCTTGTGGCTTGGTTTAGGCCTAGTGTTGACCTAGTGGCCTAGAGAGTTGACCAATACCCTAGATGTTGACTTGGCTTAACCCAGAGTTGACCAAGTTTGACTTGGACCTAGTTTGATCTAGACAGTTGACCAGGTTTGACTTAGAGTTGACTTTGACCTAAATCGACCTAAAAATCATGTAGATTGCATTGTATGTACTTATTTACCATTCTGGACATATTATAACCCATATTGCTCTGTTAGGACATTGTGATTCCGGTGCAGACATCTGATATTACATTACTCTTTTCAGAGTATCAGGCGAGTACATTCTCTGATAGTTCTTTCATTTACTTGTCAATTACTGTACTTCAGTTCTAGTTAGTTTTATGTGATTCTTACAACACGTATGGATATTTCTGGATTCATGTATGCGACACACATACCATTTTGTCTGGCCTCTATTTCTGGAATCACTACTGGCATCACCTTCTGGAACCACTACTGGCATCACCTTCTAGAATCACTACTGGAACCACCTACTGGAATCACTCTGGAATCTTTTGCTGGTATCATTATGTTTGGCTGGACTCGTCCTGATTTCTCGTATCATTTTCTGGATTCACTTGTACTTGTGGGCGAGGAAATATTGGAGTAGACATGTGAACATTCCCAAATACTGGAACCACTCCCTTG
This sequence comes from Iris pallida, assembly GCA_029216955.1. NCBI lineage: Eukaryota > Viridiplantae > Streptophyta > Magnoliopsida > Asparagales > Iridaceae > Iris > Iris pallida. Next base: position 80,268 of record JANAVB010034580.1, on the reverse strand, counting down.
GAATTATACTGGAACGGTAGCCATCCCACACTTGGCTGAGTGTGCGGTGTGCCGTATTACCTACAGCCGTTTACATGTCGATCTCGGTATTTTAAAACACACTGTTAGAGTATAGGCTGGACTCACCCTGGAACCTTTGATCACTGACTGGACTCACCTCATACCGGACTCATCTTGTACTGGAATCACCTGGTATCAGATTCATGTTGTCTGGATTTACTTGGGTTTTGCACTTGTTATATTTACATTCTGGACTTATATCATGTTGCTCTAGTTCAGCTAGTTTCTATTTACAGTCTTCATTGCTATGATTCTTCTCTTGTTTTACTTACCTTACTTTTCTTGTACCTTAACTGTTTCTCTATACCATCACCTGTATACAAACTACCATATTCATCAATAAAACTGTCTATAACTGCTTTATAGTTCTCTGTCATTTACTTGGAATTTCTTGATGATTTGTACTCGTTCCTGTCCTGACTGGACCTGTTGAAAATATTACAGATGACTGTCCTGAGGACATTTGCCCTACTTGCCTTGGAGCAGGAGATGGGTTAGCTACTTATGGCCCCGACACTCAGGAGTGATCGGAAGACTAGCTAGTAGACTTGGTTTAGTTTTCATGTTTTAGAATTTGAATTGTAATAACTTGAGATACGAGTTTGTATTTGAGTTTGTTTGAGATATTATTATTTAGTAGTTTATAAATGTTGTTGTTTAGTCTTTAGTTATAAACTTCTGTGTTATCTTATCATTCTTAGACTGTGATTGAGATTCATTATATCTATACTTGTCCTCCGTTCGGAGTTGAAATTTGACAAGTACATTATATAATTGCGTGAGTTGTTGATTAGATAGTAACCTAGGACAGCGTTCTACCGCCGACACTGCGGCGTAGGCTGGACGTACCCACTTCTCGTGTCCCTACACAGGGTGCGGGTCGTGACTTCATCAGAGCCAAGGCTATGTCTGGTCGTCCAAGGAGTAAGGCATAACGGCCGTCGCTTTCCCGAGCCTCTACCGTCACCCTCCAGAATCAAAACTAAACAATCGTACTTAGACTGCTGTACCTAGGTTTTCGTCCCTAGGCTTTCTTTGTACGAGCGAGTTTGTGTTGTGAAGTAAAAGTCCAGTCCTCCCATATAAATTGTTCTGTTCTTTTATAATCAATGGCAAACACGATGGCGACTCTGCTGGGACTAACTTCTCCACGGCTGAGGAGTTGGTGATGCAATTAGATGCAGCCAAACTTGGCTCCACTCAACAAATGCTGGTCCCCCGGTTCGACCAGTAGGCGTTGAAGAAATGCTCTCCGACGGGAGTGCTGGCCCGGTCCAGCAGCGAGCCCGCACGAAGAAGGCCCGCAGGGAGTGGAGACCCAAATCATTTGCTCCTCCCCAAGCTCTCGAAGAAATACTCTCTGTTGCCCGAGACAACGGAGAAGTCTCACATGCGGCCCCACTTCAGACCACAGAGGACTCTGCTGTCCCCAAGTCCGGCAAAAGAAAATACTATGATGCTGGACTTGCAGGGGCAAAGAGGAACTCTGTGCAATCCAAGCCGCATATTGGCGCCAACCGCATAGGAAAAGCTCATGCGGTCGCAACTGTCAACCGTATAGAGAAAACTCATGCGACCAGAACTGCCAGCCGCATACAGACAGCCTGCACGGCCATGATTTCTAACCGCATACAGAAAATTCATGCGGCCACAAAGGATAGCCGCATGCAGACAGCCTGCACGGCTACACATGCCAGCCACATGCAGACGACCTGTACGGCCACCGATCCTAGCCGCATACCATCTACTCCATACGGCTCACGGTCAGTCTTTGACCGCCTCTCGTACGGTCTTGACCATGGAGGCTCTCTGAAGCATATGCCAGACTCTGTTGTGACCAGCTTGGACTCTTCCTACTACGCACTCTCAGGTGCTAGAAGAAAGAAGTCTCGGGCAGCGTGGGCTCGGCGAGCTCAGTCGACTGTCCCAACTTTCGACCACCAGGGCGTCCCGCTGACTATTACTCGGGCCCCTGATGCAAAGTTGTACAGAACTACCCGCATCCAGTGCCCGGCGGCCAACGAACGGGATAGTTATCAAGAATCTCCCAACAAGGATCAGGGGCAAGTACTCGTGCTACCCCCACATCAGGGAGCAGGCAGGAGGCCAACACATTCATATGCTCAGGACTCCCCAGCCCACAAAGCAGGTGACTTGCGCAACGTGATCCTTTACAAGTGCAAGGAAAGAGACGAAGATTTGACGTGCAAAGAGTCCTGTCAAGGACCTCAATGCACCCAAGTTATTGTTAACTGCTGCTGCAATAAGGCAGCAGTACAAAAAGACCGGCAGTCCATCTTCCAAAGGTTGTAACACCTAAGCTCAGAAGATGGGGCGCTTCTCGTCGCCTCTTGCAATTCTGCTCTGAAGATTCCTGGCAGCGGTAGAGGGAAGAAAACAAATGTCTCCAGCCCAAAAATTTCAACCGGCGTAACCAAGAAACTTTCTTCTAAACGATTGTCTACCACCGTTACATGAGGAGTTTACCAAGGTACCCGCTCAAAGACGAAATCTGCCACACTTGGAGGCATCGGAGCCGGAGGTAGCACTCCTCCAAACATCCATGATAATCCGGTGTTCCAAGAAGACAATCCAGGGGAAACGGTTCACCCAACAGATGCAGCAGACCCTGACGTCCCCGAGGACGTCCCCAACTCCCAAGACGAGGCAAGCTCTGAAGCTGGGGGTACCACTCGTTCTGAGTCCGAACCAGAGAAAAACATTTTTACATACTCGGACGACTTCTCTGTACAAGGGCATGACTCAGAGGGCTCGTCCTCTACCGTTCCTTCCATCTCTCCTCATATGAGGATGGTGTTCATGACAAACAGCAACCAAGAGGGCCCCAGTGATTACCAACGCATCGACACTCTGGAGGCCATACTGCATGTTTTGGTCAAATCTGTGGACGAGATCAAAGCGGCCATTCCAACTCTGCAAGGAAGAACGCGTGGCCAAACAAGCTTGGGTCCCGCGGTCAATGCGGACTCGAACTCAGCTGCACCAAACTCGGGTGATAATTCTCCTGAAATATTGGCTTCTACCGCCACAGACGAGGCCAGGGAGGCAAGAAGAGAGGTCCAGGAGCTCCGGACCATGTTCCATGCCCGAGAAAACTGCCAAGACGTCAGGATACGACAATCGTATCCCGCTGCATGGAGAGATGTTCCCTTCCCACCAAAATATAAACCATTCCACATCAATCCATATGATGGGAAGACATCTGCAAGCAGGTACATCACCTACTTCGAAGTTACAACCGACCATCTGCCTCATGACGACGCCATCCTTACGCGACTGTTTATCGGAGCATTGGAGGGGGTCGCCTTCGACTAGTACCGCAACTTGCTGGACAATTGCGTCCACTCCTTCACCGGCTTCAAACGTATGTTCCAGGAGAGGTTCTACAAAGTAGGACAAGATGTGACAATGTCCACCCTCATGGATGTTGTTCAGGGAGAAAATGAGCTGTCAAGAAACTATATCGAGCAGCTTCGCCAAACCGCGATGAAGCTGCCTTCCGATAACCCTGATTCCTCCTTGATTGAAATTTGCCAAAAGATACTGCTTCCCACAATCAGCCTCTGGATGGGCGAAAGTCAATTCAAGGATTGAAAAACGTTCATCATCAGTGCTACTAGCGCAGAAGATAAGGTGAAGAAAGCCCGCCAACTAGGATTGCACATCCCGGAAGGGAAAGACAAGGGCAAACTCCCTAACGTCAACAACAACAATGGTGGTAACTCCTCTAGCAACCGAGACAACAAGGACAAGCAAGCTATGGTGGCCGACACAGCCCAAAAGCCCGAATCAAAGCCAGCAGAAAAGCAGTGGCCTCAGATGACCTACTCCTTCGAGGATGGCCATGTTAAACCCATCTTAGACATGCTCATCCAAGGAGGACGAATTTAGCTCCCTCCTTCCAGGCGTGAGCCTCGTCTTACAGACTTGGAGAAACCCAAATACTGCCGCTATCATCGCTATGTCCACCATGCCACACATGATTGCTACCAACTGAAGCGATACATCCAGCATCTCATCGATTCTAAAGCCCTGGCCATTGATTTCGAAGAGGTGACCGTAGCAGCCAACATGGTGTCAGTACAATTCGGCAACTTCCCTCCGACAAAGACTCAAGACGGAGTGGTACCTGTCCTCCGAGCAAGGATGGAGGTCGCTAACCTTCCACCTCCCCGAGACCAAGCTGCTGGTCTAGTGCCCCTTACCACATCACGGGGGGAGATCATGTAGGTCCATCCGGACTTGGTACCTGAGGTGACTCAGTCCGCACCTCCCTCCACCAGCAAGAAGAAGAATAGAAAAGTCAAATCATGCCGTACAATCTTGACAGAGGTCAAAGAAGCTACTGCTGTTGTTACCCGCTCTGACGCACAAATCCAACCTCCACCGGGTAACTCGGCTGAAGACCATCAGCCGACAACCGCTGATGCTCCAGGACCTTTGCAGCCTTCGACGATCGACAAGCCTAGGCCGAAGGAGATTCGCTTCGACAAACCACTCCGAAAGGAGACGCCTCATGGGCTGGAGAGGCCGTACAACTTTGACATCTTGGCACAATTGGCCAACACACCGGCCAAACTATCGCTATACGAACTCCTGAGACTCTCCAAGGATGTTCGTATTGCAATAAGCGGGGCACTTCAGAATGCTGACGCATATCTAGCTCAGTCCAACCTCACTGGGGAAAGCTCGCCTGCAGATCTCCAGGACAGCACTTGCACAGGGTCAATGCTGAACATTGTCTTTACTCCGCAAGATATGCTCATCAAGACCAACCTGCACGATCACCCTATGTACTATACTGGGTACATTGGCGATATCAAGGTAGATCGAATGTATATTGATCCCGTTTCTTCCATAAGCATCATCTCGAAAAGCTTACTACACTATCTGCGTATCCCAATGTATCGCCTGACGCCAACAAGCACCGTCATCAGCAGTTTCAAATCGGGCAGGAGCTACCTGATCGGGAAAATTTGCCTAAAGTGCCAAATCGGCGACCATCAGTCAGAAGTAACCTGTTATGTCATAGATGCGAACACTTCCTACAATATTCTCCTGGGGCGTCCTTGGATACACGATTACATGATCGTGTCCTCCACACTACACCAGTGCTTCAAGTACGTCGACAAGCACGACTTCGTGAGAACAGAATTTGTCGACATCGATCCCTTCAAAGGGGTCGAATCCTACTACTCAGACTCATGCTTGTATGAGAAGTCGAAGAAGCATCTCGTCGAAGGAGATACTCAAGCTCAAACTGAAGCAGCATCTGGATCAGAAGAACCTCTGACGATCCATCTCCAAGCTCGCAAGCCTGGCATAACTGGGCCCCTTACAGCCACTCTGCGTAAGGACGCAATTAGCCTCTCTGCATAGGAGAAACACATGGTAATCCGACTACCAAGGTCTGGCCAAGTGCCAAGACCCACGACAGAGCCACTGACAATCAGGCTATCTAAAGCTAGCCAGCAACAAGCAGAGGAGCTCAATCCCTCTGTCAAGCCAATGATGATCCGTCTTTCCAGGATGAATCGGCAGCCGAGCGCTAAGCCAGGGACTGCTAGCCAGCCAACAACTTCCCGTCCAGCACCGACCACCAAGCTGGGGGTGGCTAGTACACCAACGACTCCACGTTCTGCTCCACCCATGGAGCCCCTGATGATTAAGCTGCCTAAGTCACCCCCTCAGGGTCCTCATGACTAAACCAGGCACACTCAGCCCTCATTTCGCTACCTGGGCGATATTATTGTCCCTTTACCACATGATCTTCGTTCTGCAAAAGGCTGTTAAAGGTCAAGCTCTGGCAGACTTTTTAGCCGCTCATCCAGGTTCGGAGTCAACCAAAATAGACGAAGAGATTCCAGACGAGGTCGCTAATTCAAATATGGCCTCCCATGGTACTATATGGCGAATGTTCTTCGACGGCGCTTCTAGAACTGGGCCCAAGGGTAACATCGTCGCTGGAGTCAGAATAGTGCTAATTTCTCCCACCGGGTTGGTGATCAATCAAGCTTATTCCCTCACGGAGCCCTGTTCAAACAACGTGGCCGAGTACAACACTTTGGTCATTGGCCTCCGACTTACAAAAGAGCTGGGGGTAGAGTACCTTGAAGCATACGGCGATTCGCAGCTAATCGTCAATCAGATCCGAGGTTCATACGAAGTTCGTCATGAAGATATGATCCCCTATCACCAAATAGCAGTTGACATCATCTCGTCCCTGGAGGGGTTCTTCATAGAGCACGTGCCCAGGCTCCAGAATATTGAAGCCAATGCCCTAGCAGGCCTTGCCGCTTCCTTAGCAGTTCCGAATCATGCTCATCATCTGGTTGACATCATAGGCCGTAAGTTGGTTTGTCCCAGGAATAATATTCAATGTGTTGAGAGTTACTCCACGCGGACAGTCGACGAAGCACTAGACTGGAGACAACCATTCATCGATTTCGTAGTCTACGACATCCTGCCAGAGAATCCGAAGGAAGCCACTTCTATTAGAAGACGTTTCCTCAGATTCTTCTACGATACAGAGACAAAAATGCTATATTGGCAATCATACGACGGATTACTGCTTCGATATCTGTCGAATATAGAAGCCAAAGAAGCCGTACGTGAAGCTCATGATGGCATCTGTGGGGCCCATTAGCCTGGTCCGAAACTACAAGATCGCCTTTGCCGAATGGGTTACTACTGGCCCACAATGGTTGCAGACGCTATAGACTATGCACAAAAATGCAAAGCCTGTCAAGTCTACGCAAATTTCATCCACCAGCCATCCAAGTTTCTACATCCAACGGTGGCATCCTGGCCCTTCGAAGCATGGGGAATGGACATCATTGGTCCGATCACTCCACCTTTGTCCAGATGACATCGTTTCATACTCGCAATCACAGATTACTTCTCCAAATGGGCGGAGGCTGTTCCGCTTGCAGAAGTAAAAACTTTAAACGTGATCAGCTTTCTCATACATCACGTCGTTTATTGCTTTGGACTGCCCCGAAGGATCATCTATGATAATGGTCCGCAGTTCGCAAGCCGCACCTTCTATCGGTTTTACGACAAACACTGAATCCAGAATATTGCTTCAACACCATACAACCCAGCGGCTAATGGTCTGGCTGAAGCATTCAATAAAACAATCATCAAGCTTCTCAAAAAGTTTATGTCATCAAACAAATACGACTGGAATGAAAAGCTCGGCGAATGCTTGTGGGCATACCGCACTACAGTACGAACGGCCATTGGGAACACGCCATTCTCTCTGGTATATGGGAGTGAGGCAGTTCTTCCACTAGAGACTCAAATCCCCTCGCTCCGCGTCGCTCTTACCTATCGGTTGACAACAGATGATAATCACCATCGCCGACTGCAAGAGTTGGAGGCCTTGGATGAGAAGCGCCTATTAGCTCAACAATGAATCGAGCTGTACCAGGCACGCATCTCCGGAGCCTTCAACAAGAAGTTTAAAATCAGAACATTCCAAGTGGGCGACCTCGTTATGGTGGTTCGGAGGCCGATGGTTATGACTCACAAAACCGTCGACAAGTTCCAGCCAAAGTGGGAAGGCCCGTTCATCATCGATGCTGTATTCTCCAATGGTGCTTACCGCCTCGCAAAACAAAATAGAGACTTGCTCACGTTGCCCATCAACGATAAGTTCCTAAAGAAGTATTATGTCTGAAATGACATCTGCTAGGGTGATGAGTTACGTACCCACTGGTACCGCTGAACTCACATCCTTACCTATAAATCTGCCACAAAAATGAGTTACGTACCCGCTGGTACCGCTGAACTCACATCCCGCCTACAAATCTGCCACAGCAATGAGTTACGTACCCCCTGGTACCACTGACCTCACATTTCGAAAATAAATCTTCCGAAGCAATGAGTTACGTACCCCCCTGGTACCGCTGAACTCACATCCCGACTACAAATCTTCCAGAATGACGAGTCATGTACCCGTTCGTACCGCTGAACTCATATGCTGACTCCAAATCCCCTAGATTATCGAGTTATGTACCCGCAGGTACCGCTGAACATGAACTCTGATCACTACAGATGAATCTATACCGCATCTTTTAGGTAGTAAGTCATGTATGGTTATACCTCTGAACTTTCTTCCCAAAAAGAGCTCCCCCCTTATGATCCAATACCCGCACTTTTAGTGCACAAAAAGGGTAACAGATCCACAGATTTTTCGAAACAACCACGTCGATGCTACCTCTGAGTTGTTTCCCTTCCATCAAAAATAAACCGCCCCCTCACGTAGAACTTCCATGTCGATGCTACCTCTGAGTTGTTCTATGTACCCCTTTATGGAGCCCACTCTTGCCATGTCATCATTACCTCTGAGTGGGAATGCTCCATCGAAGAAACCTTCATATTTACCATGTCCTCATTACCTCTGAGTAAGTATGTTGGTTCCCTCCCAACTTATTATCCGTATCCAGAATCAGGGTACGCCAAGGATAATAGGTCCACAAAAAGTCTCTCATTGGGGCAACTACTACAAAGCAAAGAATAGAGCGAATGTATTCTGGTCATTCAAAAGCGGTTACATTCACATGACTACATCTCATGAGTAAGTAGAAAAAGTCCTCCATCATTTCATTCAGACCAAAAAAAAAGATTACATTGATGTCCAAAAGAAGCAAAACACAAACTGCAGCTAAAGACAGACATAAATATCAAGACAAAAGACGGACATTCATGAGAGCCCACGAATCCTAGTTGCGGGGGCGCATATACCAATCCCTTAACCATTTTGCATATGAAGGATCTACTTGAGCAAAATCCTCGTCCGGAGTAGGAAGGTCAGAACTCCCAGTACTACCGCCGTCAGACTGGGGCTCCTCCTTTACAGCAATGGGCGCCAGCTCTCCTTTCTGTTCCTCCGTTGTTGGTATCACCTCCTCCTTAACAAATGATGACTCTTGTTTGAAAGGAGATAGCATCTCTTCCTTCACAATAATCTCAGCCTTCGGCAGGGATGCTGCAAGAATCAAAAATAAAAAGAAACAAAGTTAGATGGTCAGAGCCTTATGCGGCCCAATCCAGACGAACTCATGCGGCCCTGTTTGAGAGGGCTTCATGCGGCTCGCTTCATAGGGACTTATGCGGCTCTGTTCGAAGGGTCATTATGCGGTTCAGTTCGTAAAGCGTCTATGCGGCCACTAGACAACTCCTATGCGACTCGGACATGGAGTATACCCCATGCGGCTCGGACATGAGACGAACATGCGGCCCCTACAAATTGAACAGTTCAACGAAAACGAGGAACGCATTAAAGGCTTATGCATAAAGCATGCAACAGAGGCATCTTTGGTATGGTTTCAAAATATGTGATCCGCCCAAACCCTTACCAGCAATGGGGGTGAACGTCGGGGTGAACTTCAGGTGCCGTGGCTGATGAAGAAGCCACTCCCTTATCCTTCGTCGCAGTCGCAGCCTTGGAAGACTTGGGGGCCATTGTCGATGATGATCGGAGAAGGAAGACGAAGGCAGAAATCTAGGACAAGAAGAGTTGAAGGCAGAAGAAAGTAAAGAAGTCTCTCTACCCAAAAGATGCTCTTATTTATAGGCAGAAAGGGGGGGACGCTTCGATCTGCGTGCTGTAAAATCGACTCTTCAGTCATCGAGGCAAATTCGAGGCAAATCCGAACCGACCCTTGGGATCCTGCCCCAAAAGGTGGCTTTAAATTATCAAGCAAATCAAGGGCAATAAATGAGATACACACGTGACAAGAAGACGTGGCAAAGAGCATATGCGGCCTTACAGGCCATGCGGCCAGAAACGGCCCATGCGGCTAGCAAGGCTATGCGGCCAGAACATCTCATGCGGCTAGCAAGGCCATGCGGCCAGAACATCTCATGCGGCTAGGAAGCCCAAGCGGCTAGAATACCTTATGCGGCCAGAAGAGCTTATATATAGCCATGCTTCTTATTCAAAGTATTTCAATTTTTTTAAATTGAAAACTTTGAAGGAGGTTTTGTAGAAGCATGGAAAAGGACAAGAAAAGTCCATGCGGCTCCAAACAGAAGGAGCCTCATGCGGCTCAGAACTTTATGCGGCTCGAGACTCCCCAACAGCTCCATACGGCTCGGGCAAAGACACGCGGCCCACTTCTACTCCCAATTAATTGCTCTGACGACAGCTCTGACGCAATGAATGACAGCTCTGACACAATGAATGACAGCTCTGACATAAAATCTGGAATGATGATGGCACACTCCTTGGGAAAAGAAGAAAATCTTTCTGGCAAGATTCGTCAAGTCCCAAGCACCCCTATGCGGTTGTCAATTCTCATGCGGCTGCCATCCCTATACGGCTGTCAATTTTCATACGGCTACCCGCTTCATGCGGATGCCCGCTTCATGCGGCTGTCCGTTTCATGCGACTGCCTCCTTCATGCGGTCGCCTCCTTCACGAAGCTGCTGTCCCCATGCAGCGGTTACCTTCATGCGGCTAGGACTTGGGAGTTACCCGTATGCGGTTCACTTAGACCACACTCATGCGGCTCTGCCAGACGCCCCGCTTGTAACACCCAGTTTTTCAGATAAGGATAATTTTGAAATTTTGTAATTATAATCATTAATTATTGATATTTGATTCACATTATAATTTTTAGTGATTTTTAATAATTTTTAAACTATTTTAAAACTGGTTTAAGTCATGACTTATGATTTTGATGTGCTGCTAGTGAAACCTGAGAGACTGCATGACCTAGAGCCTAACCATGTCATTATGATGACTTAATTATCATTTTTAACCTAGGGGTAGTTTGGTCATTTTGACTTATTTGAATTATTGGTGATTTATTGAATTGGTGAATTCCAGTTTGACTTTGACTTGTTGAGACCTAGTGGACTAGCCTAGAACCTAACCCTAGCCATGGTGACCCTAGTCTAACTTGAGTTAACTTATTTTAGTCATTAGAGAATAGTTTTAGAATGAGAGGATTTGGTTTAGTGGATTTTAGTCATGGCTTATGGTTTCATGAAATGGCTTATGACTTAATGATTTAAATTGATCATGACTTAAGCCCATGGGCCATTTAGTGAACCCTAACCCTAATTATTGAACCTAAGAGCAGCCACATAGGGATCCCCACCCTATTTAAACACTTGTTCATTATGGCTTGCCTCTTTTTATTATTCCTACACTTGGAGAAAAGAAAGGTAAGTTTCCCCCTTCCAAAAAAAATTTCATTTTATTCATTTGATCTCCTTTTTCATCCTAGTCTTTTGCATTAGGTTCTAATTTTTGTATATTTAATATTTCTGGAGGTTAATCTCAGTTTTGGGCTCAATTGGAGCATTTGGCCATCAAGAGGAACACCCCCATTTGGAGCTTTTCTTGCAATTTGCACCTATAGGTAAAACTCCTCAAATTGATTTAAATTTCTGTTTTCTTTGCATTTAGGGCTAGATCTAGGAGTCCCCTAGGTGTCCCTAAAATTTGGGTGAATTTCGTGTCTGTTTGGTGTCCGTATCGGACACGTGTCGTATGGTATGCTAGGTGTTCGACGAAATGCCCGAACCGTTTCGATTTGCAAATCTATTTGAATAGAATCCTAGATCTAAGGGTTGCTTATTGATTTTTGTGTTTTATTCCTGATTTTTGAGTCGTGTTGTGTCTACACGAGGACACGAACACGCTGTCCGTGCACTGTGCACTGTGTCCTGCATCACGGGGTCTATTTCTCCCAACACAGACACGAGGACACACAAAATTTTGGGTGAGTATTGGGGCAGTGACTGCCACCATGCTCCCAAAATTTGGGAGCCTCTCATTTTGTGTGCGAGGAGTTCTTCTCCTCGTACTGGTCGCACTGGCCGCGCGTACGGGCTGTACACGCGAGCATTTTAGCCACTGACATGGCTCTAAAGCCGACACGACACACACCTAGAACACGGTGCAGGGCCATGGACACGTAGCCCTATATGTGGCGAGCATGTGGACGTGACCTTGGCATGTGTCGTGCAACGTGTCGTGTCCTGGAGTGACACACACGCGTGTACGACGCTGTCTGTGCACAGTTTGGTGTCTGTGTACGAACAGTGTTTGGACACGGCTGTGTCCACTTGGTTGGACACGAATGCTTGGGTTGACACGTATACTTAATGTACTTTCATTACCAACCTCTGGATTTGGGTTTTAAATTATTTTTCATTGTTAATTTTTTATTTCCCAATTTCTCTGATACCATGTGTTAAGTTCGAAAATTCTGAATGTGGGTTTCTTTAAAAACTGATTTTAAATGATGTTTAAATCCCTGGATTGGTTCCTACATATGTATTATATACTGCTAGTTGGGTTTGTTATGTTAGATTCGGGTTTTGCCCTTTGAATGGGATTTCGATATGCGTATGTATGAACTTCCTATTTTCTGATACACAGTTTCTTCTACTTTCTCACCATTTAATCCCTGTTTTAAGTCATGTTTTTCACTATTATGTATCCCCACATGATTGTTAGTTTGTGTTGGTATAATGTTTCATTCGATTTTGGCTTTATGGGTTGAGAATGAGGTTTTGGATTTGATGTTGAGTTTTGAAAATGCAGGAAAAGGAGATGGCTGAATTGTGTTGGTTGTTTGAGTTTAGTTGTTTTGAAAGATTGGTTTTCATGATTTGTATGGGGTTCAAACTCAGTGTTTGGTTTTAATAAAATCTTGTGTTCATGTTTCATTAAGATATGTTCATTTATCAGTTATTTATATATAGGTATGTTCTATACTTCGATTTGGGTATTAGAAGTTATCCTAAAATTTGAATGTGTATATATATATGGGTAAGTTCTTTTAGTTTCATATAAGAAGTTGAATGTGTATGTGTGATTAGATATTAGGATTGGTTTCCTAGTTATTTAGGTTTTTCAAATATTTTTGGCTGTGTAGTTGGGTTATCACATACCTGAAATCTATTGTTCACTGTCTTGATACACACACACACACACACACACAGATTTTTGATGAACTGAAACTGAGAACAGCCCTTTTAATCCACACACACCCTACACTCTTGTTTTCAGATTTTTTATAGACTCACACCCCTCCACACATGTATACACACACAATAGATGCACACATTGTTCACTGTCATGATTTAAAACACAGCTACTCACACACCCACACATATGTCACACATCATATTTTGGGCTAAAATTTCCTGAGTTTGTACCACAATGTATATGACACTCTCACTCATGACACACACCCTCTAGTCTATCACACATTCACACACACATATCACTTGACACATGTACTTGTGATCCCCCTCTCTATATACATATGTATATATATATGTAATGACATATAATGTTGTATATGGTTCAATAGGAGCCTATATATACTAATAAGTGTTTCCATAATAGTTGTGTAGGCTATGTTATTTTGTATAACACATTAATATGTAATTTTTCCTATTAGCTTGTATAAATAGATATATATATATGTATCCTATTGTAACACCCAGTTTTCTAAATGAGGGTAATTTTGAAAATTTGTATTTTAATTTATTTAATTATGATATTTATTTAATAATATGATTTTTGGTAATTTTTAATTATTTTTAAACTATTTAAATCATGACTTATGATTTTGGTGCATTGACTAGTGTAGCCTTAGAGACTGTTGACATAGAGCCTAGTCATTGTGATTAGGATGTTTGATTAGTACATTTTAGCCTAGAGGATATTTTGGTCATTTTAGGATTTATTGGAATTTTTAGGAATTTTTAGAATTTATTTTAGAATTGTTTGATTGAGGGTTGACTAGGTTGACTTTGTCTAAGCTTTGACTTTGTGACCTAACCCTAGTTAAGTTGGACTTGACTAGATAAGAGATCCTAGGTTAAGTTAGGTCAACCATACTCTAGTTAGTGAAAACAATTAAGGATATTGAGTTTGAATAGGAAGTTTTGACCACAAGCCATGACTTGTGACTTTTAAGTCATTTGTTTAATGACTAGGCCCAAAGCCCAAGACAAGTTTCAAAACCCTAAACCCTAGGCTAAGTGGCCAGCCACCATATCCTCCTTGGGAACACCACCCTATAAATACTCTCTTAGTTTAGGGTTGCCTCTTTTAGGAAAGCTCAAGTTTAGAAGGAGGTGAGTTCTTGTCTTGATTAATTCACCATAAATTCATTTTAGGTCCTAAAATCCCTAAATCAGTTGCAATGGGTTCTAACACTGGTATACTTGCTGTTGTTGGAGTTTTATTTCAGTTTGGTATTGATTTGTTGGATTGGGATATCAAAGTGAGAAGCTAACAAAGGACCCTCTCCATTGAAACTTCATATTGAGGTATCTCTTTCATTTTTCCTTGAAATTTCATGTAGTCTTCACCAATAGGGAGTCCTAAGAGTCCCCCCTAATGCCTGGATAAGATTCGTGTCCTGTGTCAGTGCTTTCGTGTCCGTTCTGGACACGTATCAGAGCCTAGGCTGTAGTGTTTGTCGAAATGCCTGATAGAACCTTTTGACCTAATTTTTAGGATGTTTTTGAATAGAAAATTTGTTTTTGTTATTGCTTATGCTTTCCTATTCTTCTGAGGGGATTTTCGTGTCGGCTTGTGTTGATTTCGACGCGTGGACACGCGCTGTGCGTGCACGCGCACACGGATTTGGATACCCTGCTGATCGGGGGCCACTGTTGCCAGGATACGCCACATCATCACTTGACACTTGACACATGGGACGTCCTCGTGACTGACACGACGTGTGTCGAGTCTCAGACCGCCACGTGTCGTGTCGGACACGTACGAGCACGTGCATTGTTTTTGTACTGAACTGGGTTCAGTTATTTTTGTGCACTGATACGGCACTTGTATCTAACACTGACACGACTTGGATACGGGTTAGCCAGCCTATTGGGTAGCCCTATAGGTGGTCTACCTAGGGTGGTGTGCACGAGTCCTAGGATGGACTGTGTCGTGTGCACGACACGCGTGCACACGTACACGAGGCTTAGTTTCCCATACTGTGTCCAGTTTCCTGTTTGTGTTCTTAATGGATTGGACACGTTTGTGTCCACTTGGGTGGACACAAACTTATCATATGACACGTACACAATGTATATTTACATTACCCACCTGTGTTGTGGCACTTTAGTTCAATTTTGATGTTGAATTCTCTTTTTTCCATTTTTTTCTGAAAACTTAATGTCAGTTTTTTTCATTCCCTGATTCCTGATTTTTCCAGATTTCAAACATAAACTTTGACATCAATTTACCTATTCTAATACTGTTAATTGCATGATTTAAGACCCTATTTTGGTTCACCTATTTGTGTTCTATTGGTGTGATGATTTTGGGGTTGATTTGATATGGATTGGGTTCAAATCTGAGATTGGAAGTAGGGGACTGAAAACTAAGTTTACTGAGATTAGGGGCTGTCAAAATGGTTTGTATTATCTGAATGTTAACTGAGAATTTCAATTGGGACTGTTTGAACCGAAAACTGGTTTTGGGTTGGGGTTTTCCCTTGACTGTTACTAGTTTAGCAAACCTGAGAATGGGATATGCAGTCCCTATTTCCAGTTTTCTAATTATTGAACTATGAACTGAATTAAAGCTCTTCCCATTTTGCATTATCACTCATGTATTCACAACACCCTAATGTTGCCTCTTTCATTGACACTCACACACTGTTTTGTTAACCCCCCATTCACTGTTAACCCCCCTAAAAGCCTGTCATTTACCCATGAGAGCTGTCCTAACCAGCCCTCAAGCCTACCCCTTCACTCACCCTCACATCACTCTCACTAGTACACACACTCACATACACCCATGTATCACCACACACATGAACCCCCCCTTTATACATATGTATATATTTATATGTATTAGCATGATGTTGTATGGTTTACACATTAGCCTATGGTTATATATATGATATATATATATATATATATAAGGTATATATAGTAGTGTGTTATGTAACTATATGTATGTACCTTGTATCTATGAGTATATATATATTGTATATATACTTGGTGTGTCATTAGTGTTTGTGTTGATTGATAGGGTAGGTTCTATAGCATTGTATGGTAATATAGCCTTGTAATGGTATGTGTTAGCTAGTTTAGCCTAGTATAGACTAGTGTAGACTTGTTGACCTAGTTTAGACTTGTTGGACCTAGTTTGACCATAGCTGACCTAGTTTGACTTCTTGGGTTGACCAGAGTTGACCAAGAGTGGACTTTGGCCTAAATTGACCTAGATTCATGTAGAATGTATTGTAATACTTTATATTACCATTCTGGACTTGTTGTGACTTGCACTATTCTATAGGAGATAGACACCACTCCTCGGACAGTATATTCTCTTCAGACACTCAGGCTATCAGGCGAGTACATTCTCTGACCGTTTCATACTTGTATAGATTTACATTCTTGCTCTAGATTACTGTACTTGATGCTGACATGATTGTTATCACGGATTGGTACTATATGGATCTTCTTTTGGGATGTTATCCCCTTGTATTCACTAGATACATATTGTGATGTGCGTTTCACTTCCATATTGTATTTATTGAATACCCATATCCTTGTATACTCATTGTGCATATTGTACTCTCATTATCACATGAGCTCCAGGGATAGACCATTGTACACTATTGTATAACATTGTACATCTATTGTATAACATTGTACACTATTGTATAAGATAACGTAACTGGAGTAGATCCTTGTGTATTGATTGGGGAGGGGGAGTAGAATTGGTTATGTACTCAAATCCTATTGTACAACATTGTATAACTATTGTATATGTCTATTGTACACCCACGTACAATGGAGTTACCATTGCATTTTCTTAGCCGTTTACATAACCAGATTATACTCTAAAATCACATGTTCCTTACAGTTCCTACTTATCATATTTAGATATTTCCTGTTATCAAATCTCTACTGTTTTTCATATATCTTCTTCTTTCAGCGTTTCATGTACTTTACTCTATTGCATGCTTTATATTTCCTAACTCGATATGAACTGCGTGAGATATTTTGTGCTCGCTCCCGTCCTGACTGGACCTGTTGAAAATATTACAGAGGATGAGGAGGAGGCCTGTATAGACACCTACTATGGGACAGCTGTAGATGACATGTGTGATCCAGATTTCCAGCCTGATCTACTAGCTTAGAGACTGTGGCTCCCTAGTCTAGGTTTACATTTTCTGTCATTTGAGATCTGATTGTATATTCTTTCATTTCAGTTTTAGAGACTTGTATTTGAGTTGGTTGTTCTGTTTGTATGGCAGTAGATACTTAGACTCTCTCTCTCTCTGATTGTATCCTGTGGATCTTTTATTCCAGCATTTATCTATCTATCCTTTATTTTCATCATTCTGCCTTAGATGTGATTGAGACTGTATATCGTTATGTCACCTCCATTCGGAGTGTATATACTGTACAGGTACCTTTATATTGTTAGATGATTGACCTAGGACAGCGTTCTACCGCCGACACTGTGGCGTAGGCTGGGCGTTGTTACGTTCTCGTACCCTCACATTGGGTGCGGGTCGTGACACATTTTTAGTGGTGGCCCATGCATGTCAAGTTTATGTAGTGGTATTCAAACTAGAGTATCACTACAGCCTGCAATAGGATTAGAATATTTTGAAGGTACTCAATCACACTAGGAAAAACTCATATCAAATTCATGCCATCTCAGTTCTTGCTGATATTGTTCTCCTTGAATATAACTGTCCTCCTTTGCTATTTCGACTCATTCTCAAAAATTGTTTGTTTGATCTGTCTTCAGGATGGTGGAGACGCGATTACAGCGTGCCATTCATGGAGATACTGTGGAGGGGACTGCTACCTCTCAGCCAGTTCAGCAGGGTCGGGAGGCTACAGCTCCTGCCACCTCTGCTCATATTGGGACTTCAGCAGCAGCAGCAGCTGAGGGTATGCCTTCACCAGCTCGGAGACAGGACCCAGTCATTCCAGAGGATCCTTTCCAGCCGCCACCGCCTCCAGGATATGTGGACGCAGCTCAGATGTTCGCGTATTTCCAGCGGTTCATGGACCGACAGCAGGCTCGGCAGGACAGAGGCATGGAGTTGGCCGTCACGACAGCCGCAGCTCGACCAGTGGTTCAGCAGCCAAAGACACCGGGGATCGAGCAGTTTCAGAAGATGAGCCCCAGAGACTTTTTGGGGACAGAGGGGATCCTGTATGCCGACGAGTGGATCGAGCATATGGAGGAGATCTTCCGCTTGGCCAGGATTCCAGCAGACCTTCAGATCGAGGCAGCAGCTAGCCGGATGCGAGATCTTGCTCGCACCTGGTATCAGTCGGACCCCAGGATGGGGTACCAGGGCAGACTTGGGAGCAGTTCAGGGGCTTCTTCAAGAAGAAGTTCTTCCCAGATTCAGCAGTCAGAGCCTTGGAGACGCAGTTTGAGAGCTTAGTCCAGGAGAGCCTCTCAGTAGAGGAGTATGCGGGAGAGTTTGGCCGTCTTGGCAGGTTTGTTGAGGGGTTGAACGAGACGGCGAAGGCCCAGAGGTTCCGGAAGGGTCTGGTCAAGGAGGTCAAGTCCCTGACCAAGGGGAGCAGAGATGCTACTTTTGAGGAGATCTTGACGGGAGCCTTATTGGCAGAGGATGATCTTGAGCTTAGGCTCAAGAGGGGGCGAGACCCAGTTGGGGGCAGCAGCAGCGGAGGACCGGCCAAGAGGCCGCACGTTCAGCATGAGTTTCAGCAGCCGATGGCCCATTTCCAGCAGCAGCAACAGAGGCCTGTTCAGTATCAGGGACAGAGACAGGTACAGTATCAGCAGGCACCCAGGCAGCAGCAGAACACTGTGTGCAACTTCTGCAAGAAGCAAGGCCATGGGTGGGACGATTGCAGGAAGAGGCTTGGTATGTGTTTACTTTGTGGATCAGTGGAGCATCAGTGTAGAGAGTGTCCCAAGAACCCGACACCATTGGCTCAGGTAGCACCAGGAGCTAAAGCTCCGGCAGGGCAGCAGAGGGGACCACCATTGCAGACTCAGCAGCAGAGGTTCGTCCAGCATCAGCAGCAGGCCAGGGGAGGCCAGCCAGGGCGAGCTTTCGCCATGACAGCCGAGGATGCTCAGGCCATTGGAGATCTAGTCGCAGGTTCCGTTCTTTTGATTCAATTCTGCAATTCCTGCCTTGAAAATTCAATTCTATCTGTTCCTATCTGTTTCTTCATTGTTGATAAGTTTCGATCTGGTGCTTCATTATGATTTAATTTTCTTCTGAGATAAGTCATATGGGCTAGGTCGTCTCGATTATGAGAGTTTAGAATCCTCTAGGGTCATGCTAGCAGGCATAGTGAGGACATATAGTCGGACTATGGACGTATTTCTTGGGTGTAGGAATTTAAGGTTTTCGCTGCCAAGCGCACGACAATGCGAAAATTTTAAATACCATAGTTCTAGAGGTATGTACCATAGTTGAGGACTCTGTGATTATCGTAGCCTTGCTCACTGGCATGACGGAGATTCTGAGTATCATGGTTTTGGACAGACGCATATGATTATCTGACGGTATATTTGAGACTCTGATTGTGGGGTGTTTGACCTAGAAGGACTACTACCATTTGAATTTCGAGGACGAAATTTTTCTAAGGTGGGTAGACTTGTAACACCCAGTTTTCTAAATGAGGGTAATTTTGAAATTTTGTATTTTAATTTATTTAATTATGATATTTATTTAATAATATGATTTTTGGTAATTTTTAATCATTTTTAAACTATTTAAATCATGACTTATGATTTTGGTGCATTGACTAGTGTAGCCTTAGAGACTGTTGACATAGAGCCTAGTCATTGTGATTAGGATATTTGATTAGTACATTTTAGCCTAGAGGATATTTTGGTCATTTTAGGATTTATTGGAATTTTTGGGAATTTTTAGAATTTATTTTGGAATTGTTTGATTGAGGGTTGACTAGGTTGACTTTGTCTAAGCTTTGACTTTGTGACCTAACCCTAGTTAAGTTGGACTTGACTAGATAAGAGATCCTAGGTTAAGTTAGGTCAACCATACTCTAGTTAGTGAAAACAATTAAGGATATTGAGTTTGAATAGGAAGTTTTGACCACAAGCCATGACTTGTGACTTTTAAGTCATTTGTTTAATGACTAGGCCCAAAGCCCAAGACAAGTTTCAAAACCCTAAACCCTAGGCTAAGTGGCCAGCCATCATATCCTCCTTGGGAACACCACCCTATAAATACTCTCTTAGTTTAGGGTTGCCTCTTTTAGGAAAGCTCAAGTTTAGAAGGAGGTGAGTTCTTGTCTTCATTAATTCACCATAAATTCATTTTAGGTCCTAAAATCCCCAAATCAGTTGCAATGGGTTCTAACACTGGTATACTTGCTGTTGTTGGAGTTTTATTTCAGTTTGGTATTGATTTGTTGGATTGGGATATCAAAGTGAGGAGCTAACAAAGGACCCTCTCCATTGAAACTTCACATTGAGGTATCTCTTTCATTTCTCCATGAAATTTCATGTAGTCTTCACCAATAGGGAGCCCTAAGAGTCCTCCCTAATGCCTGGATAAGATTCGTGTCCTGTGTCAGTGCTTTCGTGTCCGTTCTGGACACGTATAAGAGCCTAGGCTGTAGTGTTTGTCGAAATGCCTGATAGAACCTTTCGACCTAATTTTTAGGATGTTTTTGAATAGGAAATTTGTTTTTGTTATTGCTTATGCTTTCCTGTTCTTTTGAGGGGATTTTCGTGTCGGCTTGTGTTGATTTTGATGCGTGGACACGCGCTGTGCGTGCACGCGCGCACAGATTTGGATCCCCTGCTGATCGGGGGCCACTGTTGCCAGGACACGCCACATCATCACTTGACACTTGACACATGGGACGTCCTCGTGACTGACACGACGTGTGTCGAGTCTCAGACCCCCACGTGTCGTGTCGGACACGCACGAGCACGTGCATTGTTTTTGTACTGAACTGGGTTCAGTTATTTTTGTGCACTGATACGGCACTTGTATCTAACACTGACACGACTTGGACACGGGTTAGCTAGCCTATTGGGTAGCCCTATAGGTGGTCTACCTAGGGTGGTGTGCACGAGTCCTAGGATGGACTGTGTCGTGTGCACGACACGCGTGCACACGTACACGAGGCTTAGTTTCCCACACTGTGTCCAGTTTCCTGTTTGTGTTCTTAATGGATTGGACACGTTTGTGTCCACTTGGGTGGACACAAACTTATCATATGACACGTACACAATGTATATTTACATTACCCACCTGTGTTGTGGCACTTTAGTTCAATTTTGATGTTGAATTCTCTTTTTTCTATTTTTTTCTGAAAACTTAATGTCAGTTTTTTTCATTCCCTGATTCCTGATTTTTCAAGATTTCAAACATGAACTTTGACATCAATTTACCTATTCTAATACTGTTAATTGCATGATTTAAGACCCTATTTTGGTTCACCTATTTGTGTTCTATTGGTGTGATGATTTTGGGGTTGATTTAATATTGATTGGGTTCAAATCTGAGATTGGAAGTAGGGGACTGAAAACTGAGTTTACTGAGATTAGGGGCTGTTAAAATGGTTTGTATTATCTGAATGTTAACTGAGAATTTCAATTGGGACTGTTTGAACTGAAAACTGGTTTTGGGTTGGGGTTTTCCCTTGACTGTTACCAGTTTAGCAAACCTGAGAATGGGATATGCAGTCCATGTTTCCAGTTTTCTAATTATTGAACTGTGAACTGAATTAAAGCTCTTCCCATTTTGCATTATCACTCATGTATTCACAACACCCTAATGTTGCCTCTCTCATTGACACTCACACACTTCACTGTTTGTTTTCTGAAATTGTGGAATTCCAGGCTACACATAAACCTGAGATTCACATTGGAAGAAAACTGAGTTTTTTTGGGTGTTTGAATAACTGAAATCCATTTTCCTGAGTTCCCTACTGTTTAAAGCTTAAAACCTATGTTTCATGATACCTGAGATTTATACTTGTCTGAATTCTTTTTGTTTTGATATCCTAAGACATGTAATTGCCTTTACTGCCACTGTGTTCTCACTATTTGACACACATACACACACACAAGTCCCCCACACACAGTCACACACTGTTTTGTTAACCCCCATTCACTGTTAACCCTCCTAAAAGCCTGTCATTTACCCATGAGAGCTGTCCTAACCAGCCCTCAAGCCTACCCCTTCACTCACCCTCACATCACTCTCACTAGTACACACACTCACATACACCCATGTATCACCACACACATGAACCCCCCCTTTATACATATGTATATATTTATATGTATTAGCATGATGTTGTATGGTTTACACATTAGCCTATGGTTATATATATGATATATATAAGGTATATAGTAGTGTGTTATGTAACTATATGTATGTACCTTGTATCTATGAGTATATATATATTGTATATATACTTGGTGTGTCATTAGTGTTTGTGTTGATTGATAGGGTAGGTTCTATAGCATTGTATGGTAATATAGCCTTGTAATGGTATGTGTTAGCTAGTTTAGCCTAGTATAGACTAGTGTAGACTTGTTGACCTAGTTTAGACTTGTTGGACCTAGTTTGACCATAGCTGACCTAGTTTGACTTCTAGGGTTGACCAGAGTTGACCAAGAGTGGACTTTGGCCTAAATTGACCTAGATTCATGTAGAATGCATTGTAATACTTCATATTACCATTCTGGACTTATTGTGACTTGTACTGTTCTATAGGAGACAGACACCACTCCTCGGACAGTATATTCTCTTCAGACACTCAGGCTATCAGGCGAGTATATTCTTTGACCGTTTCATACTTGTATAGATTTACATTCTTGCTCTAGATTACTGTTCTTGATGCTGACACGACTGTTATCACGGATTGGTACTATATGGATCTTCTTTTGGGATGTTATCCCCTTGTATTCACTAGATACATATTGTGATGTGCGTTTCACTTCCATATTGTATTTATTGAATACCCATATCCTTGTATACTCATTGTGCATATTGTACTCTCATTATCACATGAGCCCCAGGGATAGACCATTGTACACTATTGTATAACATTGTACATCCATTGTATAACATTGTACACTATTGTATAAAATAACGTAACTGGAGTAGATCCTTGTGTATTGATTGGGGAGGGAGAGTAGAATTGGTTATGTACTCAAATCCTATTGTACAATATTGTATAACTATTGTATATGTCTATTGTACACCCACGTACAATGGAGTTACCATTGCATTTTCCTAGCCATTTATATAACCAGATTGTACTCTAAAATCACATGTTCCTTACAGTTCCTACTTATCATTGTTTGCAAAAATAAAAGTATGATCTTTATTTCACAAACTTTGTAAAGAATATTACAAGAATTCTGGGAAAGTACAACTATAGGAATCCGATCTGAATGACGATCGCTTTATCCCTTGGACGATGTGAACTTTGAAGACTTGAATCTCTGAAGAACGCAGCAGCACTTGGACGAAAACTCTGATTTCTCTTGATCTTTTCGTCATGTGTTGAATGGAAACGAAACTCTATTTATAGAGTTCTGAAATAACTGTTTTGGGCAGTTATTCTGGAGAGCGCCTGGTTGAAGTGCGCCTGTTTTGAGCACGTATGACAAACTGCGCCTGTTTTCACTCCATTATCACGAACGTGCACCAACTGCTCTAGACACGTGGCATTATTTGATTAAAATGCGCTTGGTCGTGTACAGTTAGTGGGACACGTGTTGGACATGTAGAGTGGTAGTTAGGCATTGATTTAGTCAAAGCGCGCCTGTTTCAGGGACACGTGGCAAGCTCTGAATTGATGTTGTTTTGAACTGCGCCTTCTTCGTAGGCGCAATCTGCAAAGTGTGCTGAGTTTGGATAGAAGTAGGCGCCATCTGCGAAGTGTGCTTGATATAGTCAAAAGTAGGCGCAGTCTGTTGATAGCGCCTAGTTCTTTGATGTAGGCGCAATCTGTTTAGACAGCTGTCATATCTTCCTCGAATGCTGTGTTGTCAGAGTAATGATAAGATATCTCTTCGATTTCCGTACTATCAGATAATGATGATTATGTGATCTACGCGCGGTTTGAGAAGCGCGCCTCTCTGAGTACTGAATAGGCACTATTTGAGTTTGATTGAGAAATGGGCGCCATTTGAGTTAAAAGTAGGCGCTGTTTGTTGTTGACTGAAAACTAGGCACAGTCTGCCCTGTTGACGGAAAACTAGGCACAGTCTGCCCTGTTGACGGAAAACTAGGCGCAGTCTGCCCAGATTTATGAATTAGGCGCAGTTTGGCTAGCTGGCTGAAAACTAGGCACAGTTTGCCCTGTTGACGGAAAACTAGGCACAGTCTGCCCAGATTCATGAATTAGGCGCAGTTTGGCTAGCTGGCTGAAAACTAGGCACAGTTTGATTTTTTTTTTTTTTTTTTTCGACCTACAAGACCCCCTTCAAAGTTTTCGAAAGTTGATTTTATTCAAAATTTCGAAATACTTTGAATTTTGAAAATCAAATCAAGTTGCGCATAGGCTAAGCTATCTGCGCGATCTGGAAGGATTAGCCTCACGTTTCAGACATTTAATGAATATCCAAATGATGAATCTTCATTTTTCAAGACTGATTGAATTCAATTCTTTATGGAGGAATATGAACCACCGGATGGTGTGAGGAACGGGATAAACCGTCAGATGATGAAGATGAACGGTATAAACCGTCAAATGGTGTGATGAATGGGATGAACCGTCAAATGATGATAATGAACGGGATGAACCGTCAGATGATGAAGATGAACGGTATAAACCGTCAAATGATGATGATGAACGGGATGAACCGTTAAATGGATGTGATGAACGGGATGAACCGTCTAATGAATGTGATGAACGGGATAAACCGTCAAATGAATGTGATGAACGGGATGAACCGTCAGATGTATGTGATGAACGGGATGAACCGTCAAATGATAATGATGAACGGAATGAACCGTCA
Source organism: Iris pallida (assembly GCA_029216955.1). Taxonomy (NCBI): domain Eukaryota; kingdom Viridiplantae; phylum Streptophyta; class Magnoliopsida; order Asparagales; family Iridaceae; genus Iris; species Iris pallida. The sequence goes on along the minus strand of JANAVB010034580.1, from coordinate 55,217 downwards.
AATGATAATGATGAACGGGATGAACCGTCAAATGAATGTGATGAACGGGATGAACCGTCAAATGAATGATGAACGGAATGAACCGTCAAATGATAATGATGAACGGGATGAACCGTCAGATGTATGTGATGAACGGTATAAACCGTCAAATGGATGATGATGAACGGAATGAACCGTCAGATGTATGATGATGAACGGTATAAACGGTATAAACCGTCAGATGTATGTGATGAACGGTATAAACCGTCAAATGGATGATGATGAACGGAATGAACCGTCAGATGTATGATGATGAACGGTATAAACCGTCAAATGTATGATGATGAATCATCAAAATGTCTGCTGGGGATTGAATGAACCTTTAGATACATCGAAGGGGGTGAACAGTCACCTTGATTCACGAAGAGTCAGTAGACTAGTATAAATAGTACATGACTCATGAAGAATTTTATCACTGCCTTCAACAAGAAAGATGTCTTCCAACAACATGTCTAAGGAGACTGAAATCGTGCCGAAAGCCGAGAGCGTCACCGGGGAACCTTCTGCTGGGACAGAGAAGGGCGAAGGGTCGTCTGCACCCAAGCCTCTCGTCAACTCAGTCTTATCGGATCAAAAGGAGATGGGTGAAGGCTCCTCTGCACCAAAGCCTTCACAGGATATCCTCGACTTTCTGATAGAGCCGGGGAAGACGGCGGAAGAAGAGGCAAAGAGGATAGCTTTCCTCAAATTCTTGCTGAGTTCAGACAAAGATGTCTTCGACTCCTTTGCTGATTTTGATTGTGAGAAGGAGGGGCTTGGTCCTCGTCCTAAGTTTGATAGGGATGATAGTGATCTCCCTTAATGTAATGTAATATCTTCTTTGAAAATAAAAAAGAAATTTTATTTACATTGTCTATCAAGAAATCTTTACACATTTATACATAGTATTTCTTAAGAAATTTGCCATTGATAGGCATCATAGCTACTCTGCCATCCATCTCCGTTAACTGGTAAGCACCATTGGAAAATACCTTATTTACAACAAAAGGACCTTCCCATTTGGCATCGAACTTGCCCTTACTCATGTGAGTCATAGTCATAGGACGTCTGACTGTAAGGACCAAATCACCTTTCTGAAATGCTCGTACTTTAACTTTGCGATTAAAGGCTTTTGAGATACGGGCCTGGTATAACTCAATGTGCTGTTGAGCCAAAAGCCTCTTTTCATCAAGTGCCTCCAATTCTTGCAATCGAAGTAGATCGTTGTTCTCTGTTGTAAGTTCATTGGCAATGGCTATCCGCAGAGACGGGATTTGAATTTCCAGTGGCAGAACTGCTTCACAACCATATACCAAGGAGAAAGGTGTACAGCCGGTAGGATTGCGAACTGTAGTGCGATAAGCCCATAAACATTCGCCAAGCTTCTCACTCCAATTCCGTTTGTTAGTAGAGACAAACTTCTTGAGGAGTTTGATAATGGTTTTATTGAAAGCTTCAGCTAAACCGTTTGCTGCAGGGTTATAGGCTGTCGAAGCAACATTGTCGATGCGATGATCGTCACAGAACCGAGTGAACTTTTGACTAATGAACTGAGGTCCATTGTCATGAATGATTCGCTGCGGTACACCAAACCTGTATATCACATGGTGTTTGATGAAGTTGATGACACTGCTGGTTTTGACTTCAGCCAGAGGTATAGCCTCAGCCCACTTAGAGAAGTAGTCTGTGATGGCCAGGATAAACCGGTGCCCTTTAGAAGAAGGAGGGTTGATTGGGCCTATGATATCCATGCCCCAAGCTTCAAAAGGCCAAGAAGCAGCCGTAGGATGTAGATATTCTGATGGTTGATGAATGAAATCTGCATGAATTTGACATGCTCTGCATTTCTTTGCGTATTCAATAGCATCGGATACCATAGAAGGCCAGTAATAGCCCATACGACGAATACGATCTTGCAATTTAGGACCAGGTTGATGCACTCCACAAACACCATCATGAGCTTCACCTAGTATTTGTTTTGCTTCATTACCAGCAAGACAACGTAATAGTAGACCATCATAAGTTCGTCGGTAGAGAGTTTTTGTTGTATGATTATAATAGAAACGGAGAGATCGTCTTCGAATGCTAGTGGCCTCTTTGGGATCTTCAGGCAATATTCCATAAACTGCAAAATCAATGAAAGGAGTTCTCCAATCTTCATTGATGATATTGACCTCAGCAGAATTACTAAACTCAATATTGTGATTATTTTCAATACAAAATAACTCTCTATTGGAAATAACAACCAATTGCTGTCTTTGGACAGGAATCGCCAAGACTGCTGCAAGGTTTGCTAGAGCATCTGCTTCGGTATTGTAAGCCCGACGAACATATTCAATATAGAAAGCTTTGAAAGAAATGGCCATAGCAATGGCTGCTTCATGATACGGAATCAAATCTTGATGACCAACTTCATATATTCCTTTAACCTGGTTAACAACCAGTTTAGAGTCACCGTATACTTCAAGATATTGGATGTCTAATTGTTTAGCCAGTTGAAGGCCGATAAGCAAAGCATTATACTCTGCAACATTGTTGGAACAAGGCTCATCCAAAGAATAAGCCCGTTGAATAGTTAATCCTTCTGGCGAAACGAGCACAATCCCTACTCCTGCTATAATAATCCCATTTGGTCCAATTCTGGAAGCTCCGTCAAAGAATAGACGCCATATGGGAAATTCTTCCGAGATCAGATTTGTTTCAAGCGTCTCATCAGGAATTTCGTCGTAGAGTTTAGAAGTCTCAGAAACAGGATGAGCAGCTAAGAAGTCAGCAAGGGCTTGTCCTTTAACTGACTTTTGAGGTACATAAATCATGTCGTATTGGGCAAGTAAAATAGCCCACGTAGCCAGCCTCGAATTGAGAGTGCTGGGCTTCTTCATGAGTACCCGTAGAGGGTTAATTCGGGAGATAACATGGATTGTTTGACCAATTATATAGTGTCTTGTCTTTTGTACAGCGAACATTAAGGCTAAACATTCTTTCTCAACCATGCTATATCGATGTTCGGCACCGATCATAGTACGACTGAGATAGTAGATAGCCTGTTCATGTCCTTCTTTGTTCTTTTGGGCAAGTAAAGCACCCAATGAGTGATCCATTGCTCTGACATACATTAAGAAAGGTATGCCGGAGATTGGTGGCACCAAGACTGGTGGGCTCATAAGATATTGTTTTATGTCATCAAACGCTTGTTGACATTCTTCGGTCCAAACGAAAGATACACCTTTCTTCATGAGTTGTGTAAACGGTCTGCATCGTCCAGATAAATTTGAAATGAATCTCCTGATGTACGCAAGTCGACCTTGAAATCCTCGTAGCTCTTTTAGGTTGCGTGGAGGACGCATCTCTTGAATGGCTTTAATCTTCTCAGGATCTACGTGTATACCTTTAGAGGTAATAACGAAGCCGAGAAATTTACCACTAGAGACACCCAAGAATGACTTGGTAGGATTCATTTTGAGTTGATGTTGGCGCATGAGATTGAAGATAGTTCTCAAGTCTTGAATGTGATCTTCCTTCAGACGACTTTTGACAGCAATATCATCAACATAGCATTCAACAGTCTTTCTCAAATGATCTCGAAAGATAGTGCTCATGGCTCGTTGATAAGTTGCACCGGCGTTCTTGAGACCAAATGGCATCACAGTGTAGCAATAAACTCCTCGAGGAGTACGAAAAGAAGTATGCTTTTCATCGTCAGGATTCATCTTGATTTGATTATATCCAGAGAATCCATCCATAAAAGATAACCTTTCGAACCCACAGGTATTGTCAATCATGACATCAGTGATTGGAAGGGGAAACTCATCCTTTGGACAAGCGTCGTTCAAATCCCGAAAATCAATGCAGACTCTGATTTTCCCAGTCTTCTTCAAAACTGGAACAACATTAGCAACCCAGTCTGGATGTTGCTCTTCACGAATAAAGCCACAAGCGATGAGTTTTCGAACTTCTTCATCAATTGCATCCATCATTTCAGGTTTGAAGCACCGTTGTTGTTGTTTAACAGGTTTCGCATTAGGTAATATATTCAGCTTGTGTGTAGAAATTTTGGGATCTAAACGTGGCATGTCTTCATAGCTCCAAGCAAAGACATCAATATATTCGCGAATGAGAAGAATCAACTCCTGCTTATCATCTTCGGGGAGATTTTTACTAATGAATATAGGACGGGAAATACCGTTTTCTCCCACATCGATTTGGATTAGCTGATCTTCGGTAGGTGGTTCTCGTTTTTCAAACCGGAGCTTCCACTGATTGTCCATCTTTTGTACCCAAGGATCAGTTTCAGGGCTTTCTTCGAAGTCATCATCAGTAACATCGTTGTTGATATCTAGAAATTCAACTGAAACCATGTTGGAGGATATGGCAATACGATGTACGTGACCAATGCTAGTGTCAGAATCCCATAAAACTGTATCAGAAGAAACAGTGCGTTCATCATCATCGGATTTAATTATCTTAGGAGCTGTAGCCATAATAGGAAATGTAAATATATAACCAAGGCCGAGCTTATTCCTCTTGCTAGTAACATGAATAGGAGTTCGTCTCCCTCTTCCATAGTTGAGTCCACTCTTGAAATCATATCCCATTTTACGGATGATCTCTTTAGACTGAGTGCTATAACGACGGAGTTGTAAATGTCCTGTGTCATCGTGTTTGCAGTCTTCGGTATAAGAAAACTTTTGTTCTGGTCCTCTAATAAAGATTATTGGACTTTCGTCAGCTTTTCGAGCAGGAACTATAAAGTATGAACTATCCGTTGATTCCAATGATACATCTGTTTGGTAAGATTGTACAACTTCAATTGTGAGTGGCTTCAACCTATTTAACATATTTAAGTAACACTCAGCATGATATAACACATCAGTATACTGTAAAGGAGATGCATCTTTATTGATATTTACAACAGTGTTTACAGTAGGACCTTTAGCCTTAGCAGGCTTAGTCAAATTGATAACAAGAGGGGGAGAAGAAGAACGAGGAGGAAGAGAAGGCTTGTTACGACGAAGGTCGATAACAAATGGCTCAGAAGAGGTGAGCTCCCTTTTACCTTGGTCAGTCATAGAAATTATCTTCTTGGCAGGAAGTCGAATGACCAATGGTTCAGCATGCGAGGGCTTAGAGATGCGCCCTTTGACAGGAATCACAAGAGTATCCTGTGACTTTGGTTCTTGTTCCTTTTTGCTAAGAGGAAGATAGATGGTTAGTGGTTCAAAAGAAGAGGGTTGAGAGACGTGCCCTTTAACAGGAATTACAAGAGTGTCTTGAGATTCAATTCCCTGCTCTTCTTCAATGTCTAAAGCCAAGACAACTTTCATGAACTCATCTTTGTACATGCGAGCATCGTTGCAGTATGCTTCGACGCCCTTGAAAGGATAGAGATCTGCAACTTCTTTTTGGACTTCTCCTTTGTCATCAACATATTTGAAACATTGATGAAGGGTTGATGGCACAATATTATGCTCATGAAGGAACGGTCTTCCTAGAAGAGCATTGTAGGAACAACCATGGTTATCAATGATGTAAAAGGTTACCTTTGTACGAAGATTGCCTATTTGGAATTTTAGGCGAATCTTGCCCAGAGGTTCACTTCTTCCTTGATTGAACCCCAGAATAGTAGTGATTGTACCAGTAAGACTGCGTACAGGAATTTTCAAAGCATCCAATATTGTTTTAGGCATAATGCTGAGTGCAGAGCCTGGATCTATCAGGATACGATCGACTTTCATGGTATCAACATACCCTGTGAAATACAAAGGGCGATCATGTCGATTATCTTCCAGGAGCATGTCATCTTGCGTGAAGGTAATATTTGGAATTAATTCCAACACGCTATGACAAGAGAGAGGCTCTTTCTCTGGTTTCTTCAGAATTTCAAGGCAATTTTCTGCCTGCAACAAAGCTTCACTTAACGTCTCTCGAGTTTCTTTAGAGAGGCGCAAGAGCTCGAATATTGACAATCTGGCAGGAGTATTGGCCAATTGAGCCAGTATGTCAAAGTTATACGGCTTTTCGAGTCCGAGAGAAGTGGACTTTTTGAGAGCTTTATCAAAACGAGCTGGTTGTTTCCCTTTATCAGTAACTGCTGGTTTAACAAGAGGAGGAGTTGGGTTAGTTGAAGATGAAGAGGGTTGAATTTCAGAAGGCGTGTCAGGAGTAGAAGATGAGGTTGGAACTTCCTGATTCTCTGAGTATTCCCGTAAATAGGGCTTACCAGACCTGGTACCCAATAGGATCTCTTCTTCATTTAATGGTTCAAGAGAAACCATATTACAACTTTTAAACTTGCCTTTGGAATTTTTCTTTTGTTTAGATGAAGAAGAGGCGGAGGATTCAAAATCTGAGACCAGATCTGGATGAATCCATATGATTTCCCCTTTAGAAGTAGATAAAGGGACTAGTCCTTCATTTCGAAAAGGTGGAAGGTTTACAAGCTCGAGAGTGGTTCGAGGAATGGGAACTACACCATCTTCTATCTGCATTGGTGGAAATTCGCCGAACTGAACAGAGACGACATTAGCCGTCACCGTCTTTTCATCTTGTTCGAGGGTTACTGCTCCGGATTTGATCATCTCTTGTATTTTTCCTTTAAGCACATAACATGCTCGAGTAGGATGTCCGATAAATCTGTGGTAAACACAATACTTAGGATGATCAGTCTTACCAACCTCTTCCGGCCTTTTAGGGTCGGGTAATTGCAGTTTGTTGCTTTTTGTAAGACATTCAAAGATACCCATGATGTCATCTTCATCGAAAGAGTATTCCTCTTTAGGACGTGGTGCTCTTTGAGGTTGTTGTGATGGAATAGGTGCAGATTGAGCAACATTGACAGCCAGTGCTTCTTTGCTTCTCAAGTCAATGGCCAAAGTTTCTTTAGGAGCAGATGTATCTTTGCCTTTTCTATTATTATTCTGGCGATTGTTGTTAGAGTTTGAGCCATGATCGCCTTGGTCAGGATTCATGTGAACCCCCAATGTCTTGAATTTTTCAGCGCTGAGTTCTGCTGCCTTAGCATTGATAATAAAAGAAGGCCAATCTTGGAATTGAGTTGCCCCTGTCCACATACTGATAATTGGCAAGAGATTATTCTTACAAGTATCAATTGTAACAGCAGATGGAGTTCCCATTGGCATTTTGAGAGCTTCGCGATGGAACCTCTCAATAAATTGCTCAGCAGGCTCATTATTTCTTTGTTTGATTTTAATGAGGGCTGACATAGTCATGTCATTGACGCCTTCATAAAATCGTTCAAGGAACATCTGTTTGAAACCAGCAAAAGAGGTGATACATCCGTCTGGTAGACTTCGGTACCAGTCATAAGCAGCGCCAGTTAAGCAACTGACGAATACCCGAGTAAGAAGGGCATCATTAGGCTGAAGAGGATCAGTCATCAATTCAAAATGATTAATATACTGATTGGGAGATGAAGTACCATCGAACTGCATAATGGTGGGGAATTTGTATTTTGGCGGAAACTGTATTTTCTTCCATTCGGCGGGATAGGGTTGCTTAATGCCCAACCGTTGTAAGCCTTCCCTTTGTGTATAGGCTTCAAATTGATTCCGTAATTGTTCAACAGCATCATTAGCATTCCCTGAAGATTGAGGATTGCTAGATTGATTAGTAATAGCCGGAGGAGGAACCGCATGGTAAGCATCACCCCCAGCACCAGTTTGGCTAAAAGTAACCTGAGCTGGTACTGTGATGTTTGGAAGAGGTGGTACCCCCAGACCAGGGTTCTGAGGAGTGGAAGAAATCAATAGTTCAGGAGTTATGACCGGTGGAGTGTGCTGAGCCATAATAACATCATGCATTTTAGCCATCATTTCGGCCATAGTCTTCAATTGTTCTTCTAGTGCAACAATCCTTTGATTCTGATTGTTAGAACCAGAAGCATCTTGTTCTTCAACGACGTATGCTGTCACTTCTCGTGCCATGACAGATGACACAGTTTGTTCAGAGCCATCACTGTCGACAACAAAGTCTGAATTATACCCATCATGAGAAGTAGACCGATCACTGTAAGGAAGATTCCTTTGACCGATTGTTTCTCGGCTTCGAGATCGAGTATGCTGGTAAACACCATCATCTGATTCTCTAAGTCGGTCAAGATAGTGCTGACTAGGTCTCCGGGTCTTTCCGTGTTTGCATTTTCTACCCCCAGAGTCTCTGGAAGTCATGTTGACGGAGGCAAACATTACCTCTTCTTCATCATCACTCTTTTGATCAACAGAAGAGAAAGTCAGACGCTCGAAGACAGAACGTTTGGTTGTTTGGCAACAACATTTGATAACCACTTCGTGAGGATGATTGCAATGATGAACTTGTGATTGTTTGGGAGAACTGGGGGTGATATTCCGTTTCTGCCTGAGATGATCCCGAAGATCAGAGACAACGGGATGAGAAGAAGTAGCAGGGATATACTCATAGATGACATTTGGAACATGATTCTGATTTCGTAAACGTTCGATTCCATGAGTATAAAGAGAGGTACTCATCTGATTGGCGTAATTGTCAGGATTCCTTGCCTCAAAAGGTTAATACTGAGGCAAGTTGATCTTAGCATGTTTGCGTTTTACAGAGGTAGGTTTTGATTGGGGTTTTCTATTAAGATATGCCCGTAAATCATTTAAACCGCCCCTGGGAACCTCAGTTTGTGAAACTTGTAATTTGCCTTGTTCGGATCGTGAAATCCGCAAATTAGGCAATTCCTGAATATTTGCCTTGGGAGTAGGTAAAATACCTCTCTGATTAGTACGAGAACCCTTGTTAAGGGGAATATTCGTACTAATAGGTGCAGAGGCACTATCAGTTGGATCCTCCTCGATAAGAATCGAAGAAGACTTGGAAAAGGCCAGAGGACCTTTCCCATTGTTTTGAGATGAAGGGATAGCTAAAGAGCGTTTCCCTCTGTTATCTTCCAAGTTTTGAGCTTGGGAAGATTGGGAGAAGACCAAGGGGCCTTTTCCTTTTGATAGAATGGAAGAAGGAACAGCCAAAGGACTGCCCTCAGCAAACTGCGCCTGAGCAATTTGGGGTTTCTGGATTCTGGAGTGATTCGGAGTAGACTGTGCCTGAGTAGACTGCGCCTGAGTAGACTGCGCCTGTTTAGTCAGGGCAGCAGATGTATTGGATTGAGCCTTGGCAGCAACAGAAGATTTGACTTGTGCCAATTTGGCACAAACTGTGCCAGAAGAAGGTTTGGTGGTAGACTGCGCCTGTTTCCCTAAGGAGAGAATAGACTGCGCCTGATTGTGAGGCAGAGATTGTGCTGTTTTGACATGAACTGTGCCAAAAGATGGTTTGACAGCAGACTGCGCCTGTTTCTCTAAGGAGAGAACAGACTGCGCCTGATTGTGAGGCAGAGATTGTGCTGTTTTGGCATGAACTGTGCCAGAAGATGGTTTAACAGCAGACTGCGCCTGTTTCCCTAAGGAGAGAACAGACTGCGCCTGATTACCAGAGATAGACACTGGTGTCTTAGAAACAGCAGGTTGTACCGAGGAAGTGGCAGCGTTCTTCATCAGAGAAGGAGCAGAGTTCTTGGGAGCCCACACTGAGCGAGTCTTACTCTTGACGGAAGTCGTAGTGCGGCGAGGAGTGCTTTGTGCATTAATCATTGCTTCGTAGGCCGTTTGGTCGACTTTCACGACCAAAGTCTTCTGCGTCGAGCCGATAGACGCCGTGTCACATTGAGTTGTCACCTTTTCATCAGAGGAAAAGGTCGTCCCCAGCAGAGTCGCCATTTTGTTTGCAAAAACAAAAGTATGATCTTTATTTCACAAACTTTGTAAAGAATATTACAAGAATTCTGGGAAAGTACAACTATAGGAATCCGATCTGAATGACGATCGCTTTATCCCTTGGACGATGTGAACTTTGAAGACTTGAATCTCTGAAGAACGCAGCAGCACTTGGACGAAAACTCTGATTTCTCTTGATCTTTTTCGTCATGTGTTGAATGGAAACGAAACTCTATTTATAGAGTTCTGAAATAACTGTTTTGGGCAGTTATTCTGGAGAGCGCCTGGTTGAAATGCGCCTGTTTTGAGCACGTATGACAAACTGCGCCTGTTTTCACTCCATTATCACGAACGTGCACCAACTGCTCTAGACACGTGGCATTATTTGATTAAAATGCGCTTGGTCGTGTACAGTTAGTGGGACACGTGTTGGACATGTAGAGTGGTAGTTAGGCATTGATTTAGTCAAAGCGCGCCTGTTTCAGGGACACGTGGCAAGCTCTGAATTGATGTTGTTTTGAACTGCGCCTTCTTCGTAGGCGCAATCTGTAAAGTGTGCTGAGTTTGGATAGAAGTAGGCGCCATCTGCGAAGTGTGCTTGATATAGTCAAAAGTAGGCGCAGTCTGTTGATAGCGCCTAGTTCTTTGATGTAGGCGCAATCTGTTTAGACAGCTGTCATATCTTCCTCGAATGCTGTGTTGTCAGAGTAATGATAAGATATCTCTTCGATTTTCGTGCTATCAGATAATGATGATTATGTGATCTATGCACGGTTTGAGAAGCGCGCCTCTCTGAGTACTGAATAGGCACTATTTGAGTTTGATTGAGAAATGGGCACCATTTGAGTTAAAAGTAGGCGCTGTTTGTTGTTGACTGAAAACTAGGCACAGTCTGCCCTGTTGACGGAAAACTAGGCACAGTCTGCCCTGTTGACGGAAAACTAGGCGCAGTCTGCCCAGATTCATGAATTAGGCGCAGTTTGGCTAGCTGGCTGAAAACTAGGCACAGTTTGCCCTGTTGACGGAAAACTAGGCACAGTCTGCCCAGATTCATGAATTAGGCGCAGTTTGGCTAGCTGGCTGAAAACTAGGCACAGTTTGATTTTTTTTTTTTTTTTTTCGACCTACAATCATATTTAGATATTTCCTGTTATCAAATCTCTACTATTTTTTCATATATCTTCTTCTTTCAGCGTTTCATGTACTTTACTCTATTGCAAGCTTTATATTTCCTAACTCGATATGAACTGCGTGAGATGTTTTGTGCTCGCTCCCATCCTGACTGGACCTGTTGAAACTATTACAGAGGATGAGGAAGAGGCCTGCATAGACACTTACTATGGGACAGCTGTAGATGACATGTGTGACCCAGATTTCCAGCCTGATCTACTAGCTTAGAGACTGTGGCTCCCTAGTCTAGGTTTACATTTTCTGTCATTTGAGATCTGATTGTATATTCTTTCATTTCAGTTTTAGAGACTTATATTTGAGTTGGATGTTCTGTTTGTATGGCAGTAGATACTTAGACTCTCTCTCTCTCTGATTGTATCATGTGGATCTTTTATTCCAGCATTTATCTATCTATCCTTTATTTTTATCATTCTGCCTTAGATGTGATTGAGACTGTATATCGTTATGTCACCTCCATTCGGAGTGTATATACTGTACAGGTACCTTTATATTGTTAGATGATTGACCTAGGACAGCGTTCTACCGCCGACACTGCGGCGTAGGCTGGGCGTTGTTACGTTCTCGTACCCTCACAGTGGGTGCGGGTCGTGACACCTATATAGATTGTATGATATGTATACATGTGTTTGGTTTAGATATAGATATTGAATATGGTTTTGCTTAGCCCATGGCCTAGTCTCTTAGCCTATGGCCTATGGTTGTGCCTGTGTGTCAGTGTGGAGCCTAGATTAGACTTGTGTAGTCTAGTTAGACGTAGAATAGCCTTGTTAGACTAGTTTGACTAGTTTGACTTAGGTTTGACTTGATTGACCTAGTTTGACTTCTAGAGTTGACCAGAGTTGACTTAGAGTTGACTTTGACCTAGATTGACCTAGAAGTCATGTAGATTGTATCATAAACATCAATTACCTTGTTTTAAATATATTATAACCTGTACTGTTCTATTTAGGACGTTGAGACTCCGGTGCAGATATCTGACATTACACTACTCTTTTCAGAGTATCAGACGAGTACATTCTCTGATAGTTCTCTCATTTATTTGCCAGTTACTGTATTTCAGTTCTATTTAGTTTTATGTGATTCTCTGATACCACACGTATGGATATTTCTAGATTCATGTATGCGACACACTCACCATATTATCTGGCCTCTATTACTAGAATTACTGGAATCATTCCGGAATCTATTTCTGGAATTATCATATTTTGGCTGGACTCATCTCGATTCTCGTGTCGAATTCTGGATTCATTTGTATTGCGGGGCGGGAAAATATTGAGTAAGACATGTAGACATACCCCAAATCTGGAATCTCTAACTGGAATCAACTGGAAGCATAGCCATCTCGCCTGATCAGTGAGAGGTGTGCCTGATTACCCACAGCCGTTTATATGTCGATCTCGGTATTTTAAAATACACTATTAGAATAGCTGGACTCACCTGGATTCTTGATCACTACCTAGAATCATCTGGTACTGGATTCATCTTGTATTAGATTCATCTCGTACTGGATTTATAGCAGTTTACACTTGTTTTATATTTACTGCCTGGACTTATCATGTTACTTTAGTTCAGCTAGATTTATTTACAGTCGTCATTGCCATCATTCTTCTCTTGTTTAGTTACTTTACTTTCCTTGTATCTTACTATTTCTCTATACCATCACCTGTATATAAACTGCCATATTCATCAATAAAACTGTCTATAACTGCTTTATAGTTCCTTGTCATTTACTTGGGTTTTCTTGATGAGTTGTACTCGTTCCTGTCCTGACTGGATCTGTTGAAAATTTTATAGATGACTGCCCTGAGGACACATGCCCTATATATTACTGTGGAGATGGTTTAGCTACCTATGGCCCCGACACTCAGGAGTGATTGGGAGATTATCTAGTTGTTGTTTAGCTTTTATGTTTAGAACTGGAGCTGTATGTAGTTGAGATTGTAGTTGAGATTTGTAGTTGAGATTTTCTGAGTTTATATTATTAGTTGTTGGTTTTATCTTTGTTATTAGTCTTAGATTTTATCTTCTATGATATCTTATCGTTCTTAGACTGTGATTGAGATTCATTATATCTATACTTGTCCTCTGTTCGGAGTTGAGATTTGACAAGTATATTATATAATTGCGTGAGTTGTTGATTAGATAGTAACCTAGGACAGCGTTCTACCGCCGACACTGCGGCGTAGGCTGGGCGTTGTTACGTGCTCGTACCCTCACAGTGGGTGCGAATCGTGACACATTTTTAGTGGTGGCCCATGCAGGTCGAGAGTCGCATCAGTGCGATATCGTGGTAGTACGGCAACTTAGTTGTACTGCTGCGAGCCTGCGATAGGATTGAGAGATAGGCCTTAACGGAGAGGTACTCAATCACAGTTAGGAAAAATTCTGCTTCAATTCATGCCATCTACATATCTTACTGATTGTCTTCTTTGAAATAAACTGTCCTCCTTTGATTTTATCGATTCCTGCTCAGTATTGACTTCCTTTTCGATCTGTCTTCAGGTTGGTGGAGACACGATCACATCGCTCTGGTACAGTAGCCGCTGCAGAGGGGTCTGCCACCTCTCACCTTCAGCAGCCAGCCCCTGTTACCACAGCCCCAGTCATGCCAGCTGGGGTGGATGTTTCAGCAGCTTTCGGAGATCCATCAGCTGGGGTGGGTGTTCCATCAGCTGGGAGGCAGAGTCCGATGCTTTCCGAGATCCTTCCACCGCAGCAGCCTCCACCTGCGGGGATGGTGGATGCTGCTCATCTATTCTCTTTCGTGGAGAGGATTCTGGCGTCTCACCAGCAGCAGCAGCAGCAGCAGACTGCCGATTATCGTCAGGGGATTGACTACTTCGTACTACTGTGGAGATGGTGATTGCTCAGGGGGAGCAGCAGCAGCCTCGTCGGAAGGAGAAGGATATACAGGACTTTCAGAAGATGTATCCCAGAGAGTTCCTGGGTACTGAGGACATTCATTACGCAAACGACTGGATAGAGCATATCGAGGAGATATTTAGGCTGGCAGAGATACCAGATCGACTCCATATCGAGGCAGCGGGCAGTCAGATGCAGGACTTAGCCCGTGCGTGGTACCAGACAGATCCCATGGTGGGAGTTGAGGGCCAGACTTAGGCCCAGTTCAAGGAACTGTTCAAGGAGCATTTCTTTCCTGACGTGGCCTTGGGAGACATAGAGGCACAGTTTGAGGGTCTGGTTCAGGAAAACCAGATGGTAGCTGAGTACGCCGGGGAGTTTTGTCGATTGGCCCGGTTCATAGATGACTTGACTGAGAAGACGAAGGCGAGGAAGTTCCGCCGAGGCTTGGTTAGGGAGGTTCGGTCGCTGACTAAGAGCGACCGGAATGCTACCTTTGCAGAGATATTTTCTGGGGCTATGGCAGCGGAGGACGACCTAGGGTTGAAGTTGAAGAGGGGTCGTGACTTCCAGAGTGGTAGCAGCAGCGGAGGCCAGGCCAAGAGGCCTCATGTTCAGATTCAGCAGACCCGGGCACCAGTGATGGTTCAGCAGGTGCAGCATCAGCATCGGGGTCAGGACCCGAAGATGATCAGTTATTCCTACTGCAGAAAGTTGGGTGTAAAACCCCCTATTTTTTTAAATTATTTTTTATTATTTTATTAGACTTAAAATGAATTTATATAATTTATGGTTTTATTTATTTTTACAATGACCTTAGCCATTGTTGAATTTTGGAATACGAGACTACCATGAATTTTGGCACGAAAGATGCAGCAGTGTGCTTTGACCAGCATATTAACCATGTCGTGGGAGGTCTAGCCATAGTTCGGTCCGAACTAGGAAAACCAGGCCGAGTTGTGAAATAACGCATTTAAATTATTTTAATTAAATATTATTTTATATATTGATTTTAGACGGCCCGGTTTGTCCAATTCAGCCCGAACAGGGCCCGAACCAAATTTTAGCCCATGTAAGCAGGTAGTGTGACCAAATGTGGCCATGTAGACATATTTTATGTACTTAGAAATATCTCCTAAATTATTTTAGATTTTTATGTACAATTTCTAATTATTTAAATATTTGTATAATTATTGGTATTTTATTTTTAAATTATATTTTACAAGATTGTACATGTTCCTGGACCCGGATAAGGGTGTGTGGTACAGTTCACCCATTGGAGCAATTTTTATTAATTTATTATTATTAAATTTAATTGGTGGAGATTTAATAAACATGTTTACCTATTTAAATATTATTATTATTTTTAGTTGATTTATTAAGGATTGGATTTTTATATATATGTAGATATGTTTAAATATATTAAATAATTGGGTAGATAATATTTAATTTGGTATTTAAATTTTTAAATAGATTTTTGGTGTATTCATGGATATATACATATATATAGATATAAATATATATATATTGAGGTTTTAGTTTAAGAAAAGAATAAGAAAAGGAAAAGGAAAAAGAAAAAGAAAAAAAATATATAAAACAAACCCACCCCTTAAAGGGGCGGGCCCCCTACCCCCTACATTCTTGCTGCTGTACGCAGCAAGTAATTAGGCTTCACACCAACCCGATGGGAAAAAGGGAATATGGGGTTTAGTGGTAATTCTAATAGTATTAGGTTTTATCCGAATTCATTTTATATATAACTTTTTCCACAAGCCTCTAAACCCTAAACTTCCAAAATGAAAGTTGAGGCTGATCATACCCTCTTCGCCTACGAATTTGTTTCACCAGCGATGGAGCTTTGTGCGCGACGAACGGAGCATCGAAAGTCAGCCCTTCGTCATCCACAGAGCAGTTTTCCCACTCAAGGTACCCTACTTCCCGATGACGTAACTTTCTGCTTGTAAGTTCAATTTTTGATCCGTAAAATGTTCTGGAAAGTAGACTTGACCCTCTTCGAGATACCCCATGTCGATTTTGACATGGCCATCCATTTTGCTCAAAAAATTGAGACGAAGTTGGAGAAAAACCTACTTTTCTGAATATTAAAAACTGTTTTGAAACACCAACTTGTCGGCCACTTTTCTCGCTGTCCATTAAACTTTCATAAAAACTAATTGAAGGAAGTCAAAGACAACATAACCGAGATTGTAACGCACCTTTTGGATTCACTTTTCATCTAGTATGTAGAAAGTTACACGTTGTTAAAGTTTTCCGAAAAACTATAAATTCTGTTTTCAAAAAGTAGAGAAACACTCCGATACGGCGTCTGTCCTGACAAACCGGGTGACGTGGTCGTGCACTATACACATCGAAAGGTGCGTATAAATGTTGTCGACGTGTGGGAACTGACGGAACTTGATTTCGTTGCATGTGTGCGACGAAATCAGGGCGTATCCGTCGAGATACCCCGTATCGACCCTTTGCAAATTAAGTCACAACTTTGTGCACACTCATCATATCGCGATGAAACTTGCACCATTGGACTCGAAATATTTTTTTGGTCCTGTGAGCCAAGTTTGGTCCTATTCTGAGACCGTTGATCGGGACGCTATTTTGGCGGGCCCACAATCCCACTCAACGGGCAATTTTGTGCACAGCCCACCGGAATCCAAAATTGGACATACCGTTGGGTTCATCTCATCAAAACAAATCTTTAGACATGTAGTTTGACAACTTTAAAGACCGTAGACATTGGCATGCATTTCGGTGCAAAGCGGGTCCAACGACGGACATCGTTTTGGCCCGAAATTACGATTTTGTCCCTGTTCCAGAATTTGACTTTTGGACAGGCGTTTTCTAGGTATATCTTTTACACCGAGTGTGTTTTTGATGTTTGTTTCAGCGTCCGGAGTTGTTTGGAGATTGTGACGTTTCTTGGCTGACATTGTAATTTCCTGGACTTGCCATTTTGCACCACCAGGCATGGTACCTTGCCATTATACTGTTTATATTTAGTTTTGCATTTTATTACATATCACTGTTCAGTTACTTCTAGTTCTTACTATTCTTGATTTACTGTCTGCTCAATGATACATTCGATATACTTTGTTATTATCCTTTGACTGCATATAGACTTAGAGTTAAGAGACTACCGTCTGTAGTGTATCGCATATACCTTGACACAGTTGTACCACGAGGATGTGTGAGATGAGTACATATAGAGGTTCTTGTGTGTGGGCTGATCCCCCATACGCATGTGATAGGGCTAACTGCTAATAGAGGCATGTTAGGAGACTTAGCAATTAGTAGAGGTATGTGAGACGTGGATGTGACTCCGTTAGGCATTGGGTGGGAAGAACAGTTCCTTGACGTATGGGCCAAGTATGCACTTCCCTATTGCCGGTTATCTCCGTGGGAGATACGGTCCTGGATCCTGATACTGATTTACTGTTGGCCTCTGACATTCGATGAATGTTATGCTTTGAGGTCCCTGGTATCCTGATGGGCCATACCTGAGATTACTGCTACTGAGCCAGATTGCCCATGCGTTGGAGGTTTGTTCTTAACTGCATAAACACTGTAGTACGGTTAGATTACCTTATTGTCGTCTTGTCACTTATTTCGGTTTGTGACATATTATATATTCAGTTTATTATGGCATGTTCTTTATGTATCTTGTTACGTCCCTCTGAGGACCTGGTTATCTCTCCAGGTGTACTTTTGTGATATTGTAGGTGTTCTAGCCGAGGCCGTGATCTTCTCCATCCTTTCGTAGATGATTGCACTTAGCTCGTCTTGTTATTTCATCTATTCCTTCTTGTACATTTTATTTGAGATAGTTGGTAGTGGACTTTGTCTCCATCCAACTTTTGTACAAATTATAATCCAGCATTGCTATCTATTTTATATTAATTCTTATATTATGGATGAGATTAGCATTATGGTTTACTGTATTTCACAGCTTATGTATTCATACGAGGTTTTCATATATTGGAGTATACTTCATATGTATACAGCTGGCATGGATACGTACCTAGTCCTAAGTATTTTGGGACAGGGGCGTTACATGTTTTTGTGGTGGCCCATGCAGGTCTAGTTTGTCACTTCGGTTATGTAATTGTACCGATGTGAGCCTGCAACATAGGATTAGAATCTAGGAATCTCATCCATACAGTTTGACCTCTTTCCTTGGCTTCAAAATTTCGAACTCTCGTTCGACTTCCATGAACTGCATCTTGCTTGATTCCTTTCTACCGTCGATTCATACTTTCGTGCTTAGTATCAACTAGGAAGATGACTACACTAGTATACGCTCATAGGTCAAACACATGGCTAGAATGGTTATATTGGCAATTGGAATACATTCAAGACTAATTGAGTTAAAAAGGGACTTTTTGTGTGAATTAATGATTAGTAATTTGTAAAGTAGGATACTACCAACGAAGGTTTTTATCTTGAGATTTCTAAATAGTAAACACCAGAGGATTATAGAATTTTATACTTGGTTTAAGAAATTGATTGGCTTTTGAGATTTGATATTTATGATTTAATGGGTTATAGTTATACATCCTTGCACAAGTATAAAATGGATTTGCTTTTTGAGTTGTGATATTTATAAGTTTTGGGTGATAGATATACATCTTTAAACAAATATAAAATTAATTTTTGTGTTGTTACATTTATGAATTATTGGATTAGAGTTATACACCTTTGAATAGTTATAAAATTTGGTTTGAAAATGATCGTAGATTTTAAATGTGCAGTATAAATTATTTAAATTTGAGACATACAACTTGCAATTTTTGTGTTTAGTAAATTTTGAATTTTAAGTGGAAGTAATGATGGTGAATTTTGGTTTAAAATATTTGAAAGTTATGAAAACGATTTTTGAAATTTTTTTTATTTTAAATGGTGTCCTATGATTGAGGATTTCAAATCTATTTAGATTTTTGGTAAAAAAAAAAGAATTTGACTGATAAGATTATTTGAAAATTTAGTTTAATGAGGGTTTGCTAATATAAATTTTTTTTTTGAGAATTTCGAAGGATGTGATGGAAAGTTATTTTGATTGATTAAATGAAGTTACCATTTAAAAGTTGTGATTTTGTTGGAATAACTTGACATGAATATAAGTTAAAATTTATGAGAGCATTGAGCTTAATTTTTGAGATTGCTTTTAATATGCTAAGAGTTTTATTATGAGTTATTTGAAAATTTTAGAGTGTTACAATTTTGATTGATTGTGAAATTTTATGGATTCGTAAATTATGAACTCATGAATTAAATAGTTGAGTTTAAACGTTAATTTTGGAAAGGGTTAGTAGTAACGTGATAAAATTTTGCTTTGAGATTTATGAGAGTGATTTAAAATTTTTATGATGAATTTGAACTGCTTGGAGTGAATACAAATTTTGGTAGTTTATTTTTGAAAGTTTATTTTTGAAACTTTTGGAGGATACTTGAGTTAAATTTTAATGGTAGGCCCAAGATAACCCTACTGAGTATTCCACACTAATTGCCATGTCACTCATGACCATGATAGTAGTATATACACAAGTGTTGTTAGTCATCTACCCAGCTATGTGACTGTATTTCTACCTTGACTTACTCGACCTTCCTTCAATTCTAGATCTTTTAATTGCGACCTTCTAACCCATTTGCATTTGAATAATAATTTAATGGTTCCTTGACTGTATTCATTTAGAAGACTATCTTCTCACTAGCACTGTGCCCCTAAATTATTATTTTTATGGATTCTTTAATTAATTTTATTTTATGCTTTAACTTGATCTTCTTTAGTTTTGTGCATTAATTATCACCTCGTGAACTCCCACTTCCTATTTTAGATCTTTTGGCGTCCCTTACCGTGACTTGGATATTTGGAGCACAATACTAGACTTTTCCTTCCAACAAATTTCATGTGTAAGACCCAGACAATACCACCTTCATGTAGATATATCATGTCCCACTAAAACACGTCTCCTTGTACACTATTTTCATGATATGATCTTTTAATCAAAATGGCTAAACTATAATCTTTACCATGATACCGATATATTTTTCGACCACAGATAGGGATTCAACCTCGACTCAATTCTTTCGACCCGATATGTGATTTTGTTCTACTTAATTCCTCAAATGCTTAGATTTGTGCTTTATCTTGATTGCTTAACCCATTGTCCCATCACACTACTAGCTTAACTCTTGTAAGTTGGGTAGAATACCTCACCACCCAACAAAGCCTTTGCGCTTGTGACCCATGTTGATAAGTTTGCTTAAACTATAAGTTCAAAGGACCCTAACTTAGCTAATCAACCAAGACAACTGTATAGGCCCAAACTTTGGATGGAACTTAGATTTTAAAAGATCCTGGACTATTTAATTCCCTTCATCAGTACCTCCCTTGCACATATTTTGACTATCCCATGCTGCTAATGTATCTTCAATTTTGCAAGCTTATTTCGTTATCAAGCTTGATCATGACATATTTTATTGGGTGCACCCACTAACATATTGTCTAATCAGAGCCGGTGCATGATGGTCTGATCAACCTATTGCACTTTGGTTCGCTTATCACATATTATTCTGCGTGGATGAAGACATAGTAACTTACCTTAGAGTCTCATCTGCGACAGCCTTGGCAATTCTCTTTTGAATTATTTTCGCCGCCTATGAACCCAGCAATTCGTACTCAATATATAACACCGTCTTTGAAACCTTTGTTGTTCTTGTCTTTTACTTATTTTAGAAAGGCAAGGCAATGTACTTGTTAGATAGACTCAAGGTATCATCTTTGGTTGCCCAATCGGTTAATTATACACAAACGTAGATAGCCACCGACCGACTCATGTGGCTATATCCTCGCCTTTAACTACTCCTCATTCCTCAACCCTAGAATTGTTATCGTGCCTTCCCAATTATTCTTGAGCACTCGAGAACGATTCTAATCGTTCACTTAAATCTAACACTCAACCAAGACGATTAGTATCCAGTATTCTCTCAAGGAACCATCTCCCAAATGTCTAAATCCTTCTCTTTGATCTACTCAATTCCTTATTACTCTCCAAATTGGATTATCGAAATTTTGTGACCTTCACTAGCGATCCTTATTCAATTCCATAACCATGATATATTTTTGTATATATCGACTCCAAAATTTTCTATTGCACGGTGGTGTTGAACGACGTTTTATCGCCTCCTCCAAAATTTAATTGTATTTTGGTATTGACGAACTCTTCCTATCCCTCAACCCTATCTACCCTATTAATTCTAAATTTCGAGGACGAAATTCTTGTAAGTTTGGTAGGATGTAAAACCCCCTATTTTTTTTAAATTATTTTTTATTATTTTATTAGACTTAAAATAAATTTATATAATTTATGGTTTTATTTATTTTTACAATGACCTTAGCCATTGTTGAATTTTGGAACACGAGACTACCATGAATTTTGGCACGAAAGATGTAGCAGTGTGCTTTGACCAGCATATTAACCATGTCGTGGGAGGTCTAGCCATAGTTCGGTCCGAACTAGGAAAACCAGACCGAGTTGTGAAATAACGCATTTAAATTATTTTAATTAAATATTATTTTATATATTGATTTTAGACGGCCCGGTTTGTCCAATTCAGCCCGAACAGGGCCCGAACCAAATTTTAGCCCATGTAAGCAGGTAGTGTGACCAAATGTGGCCATGTAGACATATTTTATGTACTTAGAAATATCTCCTAAATTATTTTAGATTTTTATGTACAATTTCTAATTATTTAAATATTTGTACAATTATTGGTATTTTATTTTTAAATAATATTTTACAAGATTGTACATGTTCCTGGACCCGGATAAGGGTGTGTGGTACAGTTCACCCATTGGAGCAATTTTTATTAATTTATTATTATTAAATTTAATTGGTGGAGATTTAATAAACATGTTTACCTATTTAAATATTATTATTATTTTTAGTTGATTTATTAAGGATTGGATTTTTATATATATGTAGATATGTTTAAATATATTAAATAATTGGGTAGATAATATTTAATTTGGTATTTAAATTTTTAAATAGATTTTTGGTGTATTCATGGATATATACATATATATAGATATAAATATATATATTGAGGTTTTAGTTTAAGAAAAGAATAAGAAAAGGAAAAGGAAAAGGAAAAAGAAAAAGAAAAAAAAATATATAAAACAAACCCACCCCTTAAAGGGGCGGGCCCCCCACCCCCTACATTCTTGCTGCTGTATGCAGCAAGTAATTAGGCTTCACACCAACCCGATGGGAAAAAGGGAATATGGGGTTTAGTGGTAATTCTAATAGTATTAGGTTTTATCCGAATTCGTTTTATATATAACTTTTTCCACAAGCCTCTAAACCCTAAACTTCCAAAACGAAAGTTGAGGCTGATCATACCCTCTTTGCCTACGAATTCGTTTCACCAGCGACGGAGCTTTGTGCGCGACGAACGGAGCATCGAAAGTCAGCCCTTCGTCATCCACGGAGCAGTTTTTCCACTAAAGGTACCCTACTTCCCGATGCCGTAACTTTCTGCTTGTAACTCCGATTTTCGATCCGTAAAATGTTCTGGAAAGTAGACTTGACCTTCTTCGAGATCCCCTAGGTGGATTTTGACATGGCCATCCATCTTGCTCGAAAAATCAAGACGAAGTTGGAGAAAAACCTACTTTTCTGAATATTAAAAACTGTTTTGAAACACCAACTTGTCGGCCACTTTTCTCGCTGTCCATTAAACTTTCATAAAAACTAATTGAAGGCAGTCAAAGACAACATAACCGAGATTGTAACACACTTTTTGGATTCACTTTTCATCTACTATGTAGAAAGTTACACGTTGTTAAAGTTTTCCGAAAAACTATAAATTCTGTTTTCAAAAAGTAGAGAAACACTCCGATACGGCGTCTGTCCCGACAAACCGGGCGACGTGGTCGCGCACTATACACATCGAAAGGCGCGTATGGATGTTATCGACGTGTGAAAACTGACGGAACTTGATTTCGTTGCATGTGTGCGACGAAATCAGTGCGTATACGTCGAGATACCCCGTATCGACCCTTTGCAAATTAAGTCACAACTTTGTGCACACTCATCATATCGCGATAAAACTTGCGCCATTGGACTCAAAATATTTTTTTGGTCCTGTGAGCCAAGTTTGGTCCGATTCTGAGACAGTTGATCGGGACGCTATTTTGGCGGGCCCACAATCCCACTCAACGGGCAATTTTGTGCACAGCCCATCGGAATCCAAAATTGGACATACCGTTGGGTTCATCTCATCAAAATAAATCTTTAGACATGTAGTTTGACGACTTTAGAGACCGTAGACATTGGCACGCATTTCGGTGCAAAGCGGGTCCAACGACGGACATCGTTTTGACCCAAAATTACGATTTTGTCCCTGTTCCAGAATTTGACTTTTGGACAGGCATTTCCTAGGTATATCTTTTACACCGAGTGTGTTTTTGATGTTTGTTTCAGCGTCCGGAGTTGTTTGGAGATTGTGACGTTTCTTGGCTGACATTGTGATTTCCTGGACTTGCCATTTTGCACCACCAGATAAGATACCTTGCCATTATACTGTTTATATTTAGTTTTGCATTTTATTACATATCACTGTTCAGTTACTTCCAGTTCTTACTGTTCTTGATTTACTGTCTGCTCAGTGATACATTAGATATACTTTGTTATTATCCTTTGACTGCATATGGACTTAGAGTTAAGAGACTACCGTCTGTAGTGTATCGTATATACCTTGACATAGTTGTACCACGAGGATGTGTGAGATGAGTACATATAGAGGTTCTTATGTGTGGGCTGATCCTCCATGCGCATGCGATAGGGCTAACTGTTAATAGAGGCATGTTAGGAGACTTAGCAGTTAGTAGAGGTATGTGAGACATGGATGTGACTACGTTAGGCATTGGGTGGGAAGAACAGTTCCTTGACATATGGGCCAAGTATGCACTTCCCTATTGCCGGTTATCTCCGCGGGAGATACGGTCCTGGATCCTGATACTGATTTACTGTTGGCCTCTGACATTCGATGAATGTTATGCTTTGAGGTCCCTGGTATCCTGATGGGCCATACCTGAGATTACTGCTACTGAGCCAGAGTGCCCATGTGTTGGAGGTTTGTTCTTAACTGCATAAACACTGTAGTACGGTTAGATTACCTTATTGTCGTCTTGTCACTTATTTCGGTTTGTGACATATTATATATTCAGTTTATTATGGCATGTTCTTTATGTATCTTGTTACGTCCCTCTGAGGACCTGGTTATCTCTCCAGGTGTGTGCTTTTGTGATATTGCAGGTGTTCTAGCCGAGGCCGTGATCTTCTCCATCCTTTCGTAGATGATTGCACTTGGCTCGTCTTGTTATTTCATCTATTCCTTCTTGTACATTTTATTTGAGATAGTTGGTAGTGGACTTTGTCTCCACCCAACTTTTGTACAAATTACAATCCAGCATTGCTATCTATTTTATATTAATTCTTATATTGTGGATGAGATTAGCATTATGGTTTACTGCATTTCACAGCTTATGTATTCATACGAGGTTTCCATATATTGGAGTATACTTCGTATGTATACAGCTGGCATGGATACGTACCTAGTCCTAAGTATTTTGGGACTGGGGCACCAGTGATGGTTCAGCAGGTGCAGCATCAGCATCGGGGTCAGGACCCGAAGATGATCAGTTGTTCCTACTGCTGGAAGTTGGGACACTCCAGGGAGCAGTGTAGGAAGAGGCTGAAGGTTTGCTATTCCTGTGGGTCTGAAGCCCACCAGAAGATAGACTGTCCCTTTGCACCTCCTTTTGAGGGAGCTAGGCCACCTGTAGCTCAGCACCAGAGGGGTGGAGCTTTTGCGATGGCGGTCGAGGAGACCGACGCTGCAGGTGATGGGTTAGCAGGTTTGTCCTTCTCATTCTTTTTTTCCCACTTTCCTGTATGATTCCATTAGTACCTGTCGGGATATTGTTTTGATTGCTAGATAGTGTAGCTACCCCGTTCGAGACTGTGAAATCACGACCAGTAGGATTGTGTTGCTTTGACTTTGATTGATTGGGGGTTTGACCTAGGGAGGGTGCGATCATCTTAATTTCGAGGACAAAATTTTTCTAAGGTGGGTAGGATTGTAACACCCAGTTTTCCAGATGAGGGTAATTTTGAAATTTTGTAATTATAATTAAATTATTGATATTTGATTAACATTATAATTTTTAGTGATTTTTAATAATTTTTAAACTATTTTAAATTGGTTTAAGTCATGACTTATGATTTTGATGTGCTGCTAGTAAAACCTGAGAGACTAACTTGAGTTAACTTATTAGAGAATAGTTTTAGAATGAGAGGATTTGGTTTAGTGGATTTTAGTCATGGCTTATGGCTTCATGAAATGGCTTATGACTTAATGATTTAAATTGATCATGACTTAAGCCCATGGGCCATTTAGTGAACCCTAACCCTAATTATTGAACCTAAGAGCAGCCACATAGGGATCCCCACCCTATTTAAACACTTGTTCATTAGGGCTTGCCTCTTTTTATTATTCCTACACTTGGAGAAAAGAAAGGTAAGTTTCCCCCTTCCAAAAAAATACCATTTTATTCATTTTATCTCCTTTTTCATCCTAGTCTTTTGCATTAGGTTCTAATTTTTGTATATTTAATATTTCTGGAGGTTAATCTCAGTTTTGGGCTCAATTGGAGCATTTGGCCATCAAGAGGAACACCCCCCATTTGGAGCTTTTCTTGCAATTTGCACCTATAGGTAAAACTCCTCAAATTGATTTAAATTTCTATTTTCTTTGCATTTAGGGCTAGATCTAGGAGTCCCCTAGGTGTCCCTGAAATTTGGATGAATTTCGTGTCCATTTGGTGTCCGTATCGGACACGTATCGTATGGTATGCTAGGTGTTCGACGAAATGCCCGAACCGTTTCGATTTGCAAATTTTGTAAATCTATTTGAATAGAATCCTAGATCTAAGGGTTGCTTATTGATTTCTGTGTTTTATTCCTAATTTTTGAGTCGTGTCGTGTCCACACGAGGACACGAACACGCTGTCCGTGCACTGTGCACTGTGTCCTGCATCACGGGGTCTATTTCTCTCGACACAGGACACGAGGACACACAAAATTTTGGGTGAGTGTTGGGGCAGTGACTGCCACCATGCTCCCAAAATTTGGGAGCCTCTCGTTTTGTGTACGAGGAGTTCTTCTCCTCGCACTAGTCGCACTGGCCGTGCGCGCAGGCTGTACACGCAAGCATTTTGGCCACTAACACGGCTCTAAAGCCGACACGACACACACCTAGGACACGGTGCAGGGCCATGGACACGTAGCCCTATATGTGGCGAACACATGGACGTGACCTTGGCATGTGTCGTGCAACGTGTCGTGTCCTGGAGTGACACACACGCGTGCACGATGCTGTCTGTGCACAGTTTGGTGTCTGTGTACGAACAGTGTTTGGACACGGCTGTGTCCACTTGGTTGGACACGAATGCTTGGGTTGGCACGTACACTTAATGTACTTTCATTACCAACCTCTGGATTTGGGTTTTAAATTAATTTTTATTGTTAATTTTTTATTGTTAATTTTTTATTTCCCAATTTCTCTGATACCATGTGTTAAGTTCGAAAATTCTGAATGTGGGTTCCTTTTAAAACTGATTTTAAATGATGTTTAAATCCCTGGATTGGTTCTTACATATGTATTATATACTGCTAGTTGGGTTTGTTATGTTAGATTCGGGTTTTGCCCTTTGAATGGGATTTCGATATGCGTATGAACTTCCTATTTTCTGATACATAGTTTCTTCTATTTTCTCACCATTTAATCCTTGTTTTAAGTCATGTTTTTCACTATTATGTATCCCCACATGATTGTTAGTTTGTGTTGGTATAATGTTTCATTCGATTTTGGCTTTGTGGGTTGAGAATGAGGTTTTGGATTTGATGTTGAGTTTTGAAAATGCAGGAAAAGGAGATGGCTGAATTGTGTTGGTTGTTTGAGTTTAGTTGTTTTGAAAGATTGGTTTTCATGATTTGTATGGGGTTCAAACTCAGTGTTTGGTTTCAATGAAATCCTGTGTTCATGTTTCATTAAGATATGTTTATTTATCAATTATTTACATATAGGTATGTTCTATACTTCGATTTGGGTATTAGAAGTTATCCTAAAATTTGAATGTGTATATATATATGGGTAAGTTCTTTTAGTTTCATATAAGAAGTTGAATGTGTATGTGTGATTAGATATTAGGATTGGTTTCCTAGTTATTTAGGTTTTTCAAATATTTTTGGCTGTGTAGTTGGGTTATCACATACCTGAAATCTATTGTTCACTGTCTTGATACACACACACACACACACACACACACACACACACACACACACACACACACACACACAGATTTTTGATGAACTGAAACTGAGAACAGCCCTTTCAATCCACACACACCCTATACTCTTGTTTTCAGATTTTTCATAGACTCACACCCCTCCACACATGTATACACACACAATAGATGTACACATTGTTCACTGTCATGATTTAAAACACAGCTACTCACACACCCACACATATGTTACACATCATATTTTGGGCTGAAATTTCCTGAGTTTGTACCACAATGTATATGACACTCTCACTCATGACACACACCCTCTAGTCTATCACACATTCACACACACATATCACTTGACACATGTACTTGTGATCCCCCTTTCTATATACATATGTATATATATATATGTAATGTCATATAATGTTGTATATGGTTCAATAGGAGCCTATATACTAATAAGTGTTTTCCATAATAGTTGTGTAGGCTATGTTATTTTGTATAACACATCAATATGTGATTTTTCCTATTAGCTTGTATAAATAGATATATATATATATGTATCCTATATAGATTGTATGATATGTATACATGTGTTTGGTTTAGATATAGATATTGAATATGGTTTTGCTTAGCCCATGGCCTAGTCTCTTAGCCTATGGCCTATGGTTGTGCCTGTGTGTCAGTGTGGAGCCTAGATTAGACTTGTATAGTCTAGTTAGACTTAGAATAGCCTTGTTAGACTAGTTTGACTTAGGTTTGACTTGATTGACCTAGTTTGACTTCTAGAGTTGACCAGAGTTGACTTAGAGTTGACTTTGACCAAGATTGACCTAGAAGTCATGTAGATTGCATCATAAACATCAATTACCTTATTTTAAACATATTATAACATGTACTGTTCTATTTAGGACATTGTGACCCCGGTGCAGACATCTGACATTACACTACTCTTTTCAGAGTATTAGGCGAGTACATTCTCTGATAGTTCTCTCATTTATTTGCCAGCTACTGTATTTCAGTTCTATTTAGTTTTATGTGATTCTCTGATACCATACGTATGGATATTTCTGGATTCATGTATGCGACACACTCACCATATTATCTGGCCTCTATTACTGGAATTACTAGAATCATTCCAGAATCAATTTCTGGAATTATCATATTTTGGCTGGACTCATCTCGATTCTCGTGTCGAATTCTGGATTCATTTGTATTGCGGGACGGGGAAATATTGAGTAAGACATGTAGACATACCCCAAATATGGAATCTCCAACTGGAATCTACTGGAAGCATAGCCATCTCTTGCCTGATCAGTGAGAGGTGTGCCTGATTACCCACAGCCGTTTACATGTCGACCTCGGTATTTTAAAACACACTATTAGAATAGTTGGACTCACCTGGATTCTTGATCACTACCTAGAATCATCTGGTACTAGATTCATCTTGTATTAGATTCATCTCGTACTGGATTTATAGCAGTTTACACTTGTTTTACATTTACTGCCTGGACTTATCATGTTACTTTAGTTCAGCTAGATTTATTTACAGTCGTCATTGCCATCATTCTTCTCTTGTTTAGTTACTTTACTTTCCTTGTATCTTACTGTTTCTCTATACCATCACCTGTATATAAACTGCCATATTCATCAATAAAACTGTCTATAACTGCTTTATAGTTCCCTGTCATTTACTTGGGTTTTCTTGATGAGTTGTACTCGTTCCTGACTGGACCTGTTGAAAATTTTACAGATGACTGCCCTGAGGACACATGCCCTACATATTACTGTGGAGATGGTTTAGCTACCTATGGCCCCGACACTCAGGAGTGATTGGGAGATTATCTAGTTGTTGTTTAGCTTTTATGTTTAGAACTGGAGCTGTATGTAGTTGAGATTTGTAGTTGAGATTTTCTGAGTTTATATTATTAGTTGTTGGTTTTATCTTTGTTATTAGTCTTAGATTTTATCTTCTGTGATATCTTATCGTTCTTAGACTGTGATTGAGATTCATTATATCTATACTTGTCCTCCATTCGGAGTTGAGATTTGACAAGTACATTATATAATTGCGTGGGTTGTTGATTAGATAGTAACCTAGGACAGCGTTCTGCCGCCGACACTGCGGCGTAGACTGGGCGTTGTTACGTGCTCGTACCCTCACAGTGGGTGCGGATCGTGACACCGCTCATGACAGTTGAGACACGTGGCGATCCTTATGACAAGTTGAGACACGTGGCTGTCTTATCCCCCCGGAGTTATGGCTGCTCGTAAATCCTGACAACCAGATTTAGTGCAATCACCATTATTACTCAAATCAAATCAGATTTGTTGTGATTAAGTAAATGGGACACGTGGCGGGAGATCCAAGCTTGTCATAACAAATTATGAAGATTTATTGCAATCAACATTAATTGCCCATACAGATTTGGCGCAATCAAGAATCAATTACCCAAATGTAATGCAATCAAGATTAATGGCCCAGATGATTGGCCGCCGACTTTTCAAGGAGGGAATCATTACAAACCCTAATGATCTCACCCCACTCCTATAAATAGCAAGGTGCCATTCTCTTGCAAAAGGATCGGATCCAGAGAAACAAAGAAAAAGAATATAGCAAGGTGCCATTCCCTTGCAAAAGAGATCCTCTCCACCCGACTGGACACACAAAAAAACAAAAAGGCACGCACAAAAGAGTCTTTTCATCCAGAGAGCATTTCTTCATCAGAGCCAAGGCTGCATCTGATTGTCCAAGGAGTAAGGCATAGCGGCCGTCGCTTTCCCGAGCCTCTACCGTCACCCTCCAGAATCAAAACTAAACAATTGTACTTAGACTGCTGTACCTAGATTTTTGTCCCTAGGCTTTGTTTGTACGAGCGAGTTTGTGTTGTGAAGTAAAAGTCCAGTCCTCCCATATAAATTATTCTGTTCTTTTATAATCAATGGCAAAGTCGGCTTTTTTCTTCTTTTGTTTATGCTCTTTTTCTTTCTTTTTTCATCTTATAATAGGGACATAGTCCCAGATAATGTAGTACCTTGGATTCTGAATAAATGAGCATGTTTCGACTCATCCTTCATTTCTTGTACTTGTCGTGTTTGTGGCATTTTGTCCCACTGGGAGACTATTTGTGGACCTGTTACCCTGGGCATACCTTGGTTTTAGGTACGGACAACAAGTTTGAGAGGGATACCTAGAACAACTTTACGATGAGGGTTTTGTGGAAGTTCTTGGTATTGAAAGAATGCCAGGGAGCAGCTGGGCTCCCAAGACATGATAAGAAAAGAGTGGCATGTACTAGGAAACTTAGTACATCATTTGTGGTCGACTGCGAACATTTATGGCCAACAGAGGACATTTGTGGTCGTCGGAAGACATTTGTGGTCGTCGGAAGACATTTGTGGACCTATTATCCTTGGCGTACCCTGGTTTTTTTAGTACAGATAATAATCGAGAGAGAACCAACATACTTACTCAGAGGTAATGAGGACATGGCAAATATGAGGGTTTCTTCGATGGAGCCTTCCCACTCAGAGGTAATGAGAACATGACAGGAGTGGGCTTACTAGGGAAGGGTTGCGGAAGCTGAGGCTCGATCTCAGTGATCGTGCCCTCCTCACCGACGACATCCGAGACGAATGCCGTGGGTTCCTCCGCTCCAGCAGTCCTGAAGGTAGACGCAGTGGGGTCCACATCACCCGGCTGGAATCCAGCACCCTCGAAGATTGGCTCAGAAGGGTCCATATCACCCTGAATGGAAACCTTCACGACGGGAGGAACTTCAGCCGTCGCCAGGAGAACCCCGGCAGTAACGACCTCGGTACACATGTCATTAACCAAGTGGCTATGATAAGATCAGCTTCAGGAAAATCAACGGGCTCTGGGAAATCCCTTTCTTCTGAAGCCTATAGAGTGTAACGCCCCAGTCCCAAAATACATAGGACTAGGAACGTAGACATGCCAGCTGTATTCATACGAAGTATACTCCAATGTATGGAAGCCTCGTATAAATACATAAGCTGTAAAATACAGTAGAACCATAACTAATCTCATCCACGCAAAATAAATGAATACAAGACATCATATAAAGATAATAAATTGTCTTGATACAATATGTTGGGCGGAGACAAATCCACTACCAACAAGTAAAGGAAAAATACATAAGAAAAGATATGAATTTGGCGAGCGAAGCAAAGACGATCCAAGTGCAATCATCCTCGAGAAATATCAATGAACACGGCTAGAGCTAAAGCAACTGCGAAATACAATAGCACACACCTGGAGAGATAACCAGGTCCTCAGAGGGACGTAACAAGACACATAATATCATACCATATAAACTGAATAAATATTACTCAAATAAATAAGTCAATTGAATTTATAACATGGTCCAATACACACCTATTGAACGAGCGTACCATCCCCCCAACCAAACAAGGACAGGAGATGGTAAACTAATTCATGGCGACGTATCTTTCCATGCTATGAATCCAATATGGTATCCGGACCCCAACAAGGTTCAATACCTTCTCATCGAAGTAGTAAGTCACACCTACAACCAAACAAGCACAAGATGTGACGAACTAATCCGCGACAAGTTATTGTTCCAAGCCACGGTCAGATACAAGTACCCAAACCAAAAGTACTCGTACCTAACGGATAAGGTGCCTAACCGTTCTAAGTGATATGTTGTTAAGAACAATCCTTCCTACGTATGGGCCCTGGCTAAATAGGATCAGCATAGTCCCCCCTTGGGGCACTAGAGGCCCAATCAATAAGAGCATGACGTTCCGCAGAATCGTCAGTGGCCGTCAGTAATTATGGGTCAACAACCCCGTATCTCCAGCGGAGAATCCGGGTCACAAGGGAAAGTGCATCGAAGCTCATATGTTAAGGAATTGTCCTTCCCGTCCAATGCCTACTGTGTTGTATCCACAACACAAACCACTATAACCGCTAAGTCAAACTAGCATGCAATCTCTATTAGTGGTTATTCCTATCGCACGGCTTGTACGTACTGGTGGCCAGCCAATCACGCACTTTCGTGTCCTACATGCGACACACAACTTCGTGTTACAACGTGTCAAGGCCAATGAATGCAACACACAAGGTGGTCCCTTAATTATAGGTTTAATGTGAGAAAAATAATACATAGCAGGAAATATAAATGAACAGTAAGTTCTAACAGGTTATGCCATGTATCACAGTTTATTTTGCATAAAGAAAATAAATAATGCATGAAATATGAGCTAAAATAATTAAACAGCAAATGGCAAGGTGTCTTGCCTAGTAGTACGCCTGGTGTGCTGCGATGATCATGGTGGCATTAACTGCGACTTTGGTGCAACAACTATGCAAGGTGACCTCTGATGGTGGCACGACCAGTTCCATTAGGTCCAGAAGGGTCAATTTAGTTAGGGTAGACATAAGGTAGTCTTGAATTGGCAAGGGATCACGAATAATGGAATTGGTTATGGGCAGGAGGAGACTCAAAAGAAAGAGGATAATAATTATATACAATTTTTAGAAAACCATTTAATCCAAAAATATATTTTATTCGTAAAAATAGTTTTTTTATATATAAATATATGAAAAATGTAAAATAAGATCGCCTTTAGGCAAAAACAAAATTGTACATGTGTAAAAATAATGTCAATAGCTACCTATATTTTGGTTAGATAAATATAAAACCTAAAAATGTATTAAGCTAAAAATACTCCAAAGTGGTCAAAAATAATTTTTTAAGTAGTAAACTATATTTCATTAATTACAATATATACTAGATAAATATTTAAATGCTAAATCATTTAGACCAATACTACTTATATTCATATAAATTTAGAAGGACATTTTAGTGTTAAAACTTAACTTTGAATTTAGCTAGAAAGTATTTATACGAATAAAAATCACAATATTAACAAAAAAATAAAATAATAATAATAGTAATAATGATAATAATCAAAGAAATAATAATAATAATAATAATAATAATAATAACTATTATTATTATTATTATTATTATTAATCCAATGACCAGCGACTAACAAAAATAAAATAAATATAAAATAATAATAATTATAATAATAATAATAATAATAATAATAATAATAAATTTTAAATAAATAAATAATACTTATAAAGTATTTTTGTATACATGAAATTTTATTAATAAATGTGTGGTTTATCAAAACAAAAACCCATACCTAAAAAAAAGAACCCAGGGGACTCTCTCCTAACACTTTCAGAACAGAAATTGAAATGGGGGTGAGCGAGAGAGGAAAGGGGTTCGTCGGAGGAATCGAGAGGGCGGCGGGCGGCGCGGATGGCGGTGGCACCGCTGACCGGGGACTCGGAAGAAGGAGGCCAGAGAGTGGGGGTGAGTGAGGCGACAGGGGAGGAAGTCGAAGTGGGCGCGTGCGACACTGATGGCCGGACGGGTGCGGCGGAGTGGCGCGCTCGACGGCGGAACGGAAGGCTAGGGCGCAGAGGCCCGGAGAGGATGGGTTGTCGGGGTCTCGGCGGCGAGCGGAGAAAGGTGGAGGAAGTCGGAGGGCAGTCGGACTATGGCGGCGCGTCTAGGCGCTGGCCGTGGAGGAGCGGATGCGCGGCGGTCGGAAGAGAGGGGTTTGGGAGAAGTCGACGGAGGATGGAGCTAGGGCGGCGACGGCTAGGGGAGATCGGGCTTCGACAGAGGAGGTGGCTCAAGGCTCAGCGGCGGACACGACACCGGCAGTCGGAGGTGAGTACGGTGGTGGTGATGGTTTCTATCTGGGTTTTTCTTCATGCTTTTCTTTTTTGGGGTTTTTTGGCTGGGTGGTTTTGGTCGATCCGGCCATTGGCCGTGGTGGCAGTGGTGGTCACGATGGTGATGGTTGGCCAGGTTTTGGTGGTGCATACAACGGGCGTGGGTGGCGGTTGGCCGAGGCAGTAGTGGTTGGCTGGAATTTTGGGAGTCGTAGTAGTGATAGGGTTTAGTCGAGGAGGCGGGGAAGAAGACGTCGGGGAGGATGGATGGCAATATTAGGCGTAGGATTTATTTGTGTCTGGATTGTCGACACGGAGATAAATATATGTGTAAAAATATAGAATAAGATGGGGAACACGGATACGGTGCACGCACGTTTATGGAATTTGTGGAGGAATAAAAATACATGGAGGAGTACCTGCCTATTTATAGGATGTGGAAATTCCCAATTAGATATGGACTAGGAATATTTTAAACCCCAAAAATAGATAATTCGTAGTTTAAATTTAGAAGCAATCAAATCTAATTCCAAATACAAATCCAATTTAAATCAAATTAAATTCTCTTAGTTTAAAATCAAATCAATTTCAAATATAGATATTAGTTTACTATTTAAATGTATCCATGGAATCAAATCAAAATTTAAATCTTCACAATAATTTCGAAATATATTTTCCAAAATTATTAATAATAATAATTTTGAAAATTACATTAATATTTTTAAATATAAACTATTAATATTAATAAATCTCGAAAATTATATTTTTATTTAAAATAAACTAGCAAAATATTTATGAAATATGTGCATGCACTAAGAATATTATTTATTCTAAATAAAAGGCTTTACATAAATAAAATCTTAAATTTAGAAAATTTTGATAGCTAAATTACATATTACATATATTATTTTGAAACTATAAAAATAAGAAAATGTTTTTCTAAAAATATGTATTCTCGCACATATTCGCACTCATCGAGCAATTACGAAAAATAAAATTTCGTGCGCGACGTACAATACGACTACGCGACGTACAATACGAAATTTTAAATCGGTACCAAATTTAATAATAAATAAAAAAATAGTAGAAATTTAGGGGTTTTACATCCTACCCAACTTAAAAGAATTTCGTCCTCGAAATTAAGAATTAGTAGGGGGTGAGAAGACATAAGGGGGTAGATAGAAGGGTACCTTAAAGAGGTCGTAGTCTAGGTTGAGGATATGATTAAGAGACGATCGTAATCACTCTTAAATTCAAGTGATTAGAAAGTCAAATTGTAGAATTAGGGTCGAGGGAAAGGTCGAGGAGTTTATGATGAAGACATAGCAACATCGAGGGGTAATGGTCATAATTGATAGGACAGCTAGAGGAATTTCAAGTACAAGTGCCTTCGTCCTTCCAAAATCGGTGAAGGCGAAAGCGATTTAAGGAGTTCAATAACGACATTATCAATTATGAATACGTGATTCAAAGGCGGCCGTATAGATTTCAAAAGAATCGTCAAGGCAGTCGTGGATGGGATCCCAAGAGGTAAGTTTAACTATATCACATCCACGTAGATTAAAAAGGCGAACCAAAGAGCACTCGGTTGATCAGACCATTATGCACCGGTTCTGATTAGACAATATGTTAAGTGGGTCGACCCAAATAACATATGTCTTGAACAAGCTCGATAAAGGAATAAGCTTACAAAAACTGGACTATATTAGCATCATTAGTTAAGATGGTAAAAACATAAGCACGAGAGATTTAAAGAATAAATATGAATAGTCTAAGAGTCATAAGAATCTAAGTCTTGTTTATTCCTATACAATCATTCTACAGTTTTATTGACCAAGGCTTGGTTGACCAAATGGGTTAAATTCCTCTAGTCTCTATGGTCTAGACAATACCATTGGTATTCCCTTAATGGTCAAGGGTGTGTTAGGTCGTGAGGTATTCTACCCAACTTAAAGAATTAAGCTAAGGGTGTTTTGGGACAACTAACTAGTAGGGTCAATCTCTAGCAAGCACGAAGGAAAGATAAGAATAATGATAGAAAGAATCAAGCAAGATGCAATCGATGAGTCGAACGGTAGTTCGAATATGGAATTGAAGAGGTCAAGTATGTGGATGATATCCTAGACTTCTAATCCTATACGCAGGCTTGCTTGGTACGGTAAAGTAACAAAACATTTTATCTTGACCTGCATGGGCCACCACAAAAATATGTAACGCCCCAGTCCCAAAATACGTAGGACTAGGAACGTAGACATGCCAGCTGTATTCATACGAAGTATACTCCAATGTATGGAAGCCTCGTATAAATACATAAGCTGTAAAATACAGTAGAACCATAACTAATCTCATCCAGGCAAAATAAATGAATAAAAAACATCATATAAAGATAATGAATTGTCTTGATACAATATGTTGGGCGGAGACAAATCCACTACCAACAAGTAAAGAAAAAATACATAAGAAAAGATATGAATTTGGCGAGCGAAGCGAAGACGATCCAAGTGCAATCATCCTCGAGAAATATCAATGAACACGGCTAGAGCTAAAGCACCTGCGAAAGACAATAGCACACACCTGGAGAGATAACCAGGTCCTCAGAGGGACGTAACAAGACACATAATATCATGCCATATAAACTGAATAAATATTGCTCAAATAAATAAGTCAATTGAATTTATAACATGGTCCAATACATACCTATTGAACGAGCGTACCATCCCCCCAACCAAACAAGGACAGGAGATGGTAAACTAATTCACGGCGACGTATCTTTCCATGTTATGAATCCAATATGGTATTCGGACCCCAACAATGTTCAATACCTTCTCATCGAAGTAGTAAGTCACACCTACAACCAAACAAGGACAAGATGTGACGAACTAATCCGCGACAAGTTATTGTCCCAAGCCACGATCAGATACAAGTACCCAAACCAAAAGTACTCGTACCTAACGGATAAGGTGCCTAACCGTTCTAAGTGATATGTTGTTAAG
This sequence comes from Iris pallida, assembly GCA_029216955.1. NCBI lineage: Eukaryota > Viridiplantae > Streptophyta > Magnoliopsida > Asparagales > Iridaceae > Iris > Iris pallida. The sequence continues at coordinate 18,293 of JANAVB010034580.1, read as the reverse complement.
AACAATCCTTCTTACGCATGGGCCCTGGCTAAATAGGATCGACATAGTCCCCCCTTGGGGCACTAGAGGCCCAATCAATAAGAGCATGACGTTCCGCAGAATCGTCAGTGGCCGTCAGTAATCATGGGTCAACAACTCCGTATCTCCAGCGAAGAATCCGGGTCATAAGAAAAAGTGCATCGAAGCCCATACATTAAGGAATTGTCCTTCCCGCCCAATGCCTACTGTGTTGTATCCACAACACAAACCACTATAACCGCTAAGTCAAACTAGCATGCAATCTCTATTAGCGGTTATTCCTATCGCACAGCTTGTACGTACTGGTGGCCAGTCAATCACGCACTTCCGTGTCCTACATGCGACACACGACTTCGGATTACAACGAGTCAAGGCCAATGAATGCAACACACAAGGTGGTCCCTTAATTTTAGGTTTAATGTGAGAAAAATAATACATAGCAGGAAATATAAATGAACAGTAAGTTCTAACAGGTTATGCCATGTATCACAGTTTATTTTGCATAAAAAAATAAATAATGCATGAAATATGAGCTAAATAATTAAACAGCAAATGGCAAGGTGTCTTGTCTGGTAGTACGCCTGGTGTGCTGCGATGATCATGGTGGCATAAACTGCGACTTCGGTGCAATAACTATGCAAGGTGACCTCTGATGGTGGCACGGCCAGTTCCATTGGGTCCAGAAGGGTCAATTTAGTTAGGGTGGACATAAGGTAGTCTTGAATTGGCAATGGATCACGAATAATGGAATTGGTTATGGACAGGAGGAGACTCAAAAGAAAGAGGATAATAATTATATACAATTTTTAGAAAACCATTTAACCCAAAAATAAATTTTATTAGTAAAAATAGTTTTTTTATATAAATATATGAAAAATGTAAAATAAGATCGCCTTTAGGCAAAAACAAAATCGTACATGTGTAAAAATAATGTCAATAGCTACCTCTATTTTGGTTAGATAAATATAAAACCTAAAAATGTATTAAGCTAACAATACTCCAAAGTGGTCAAAAATAATTTTTTAAGTAGTAAACTATATTTCATTAATTACAATATATACTAGATAAATATTTAAATGCTAAATCCTTTAGACCAAAACTACTTATATTCATATAAATTTAGAAGGATATTTTAGTGTTAAAACTTAACTTTGAATTTAGCTAGAAAGTATTTATACGAATACAAATCACAATATTAACAAAACAATAAAATAATGATAATAGTAATAATGATAATAATCAAAGAAATAATAATAATAATAATAATAATAACAATAATAATTATTATTATTAATCCAATGAACAGCGACTAACAAAAATAAAATAAATATAAAATAATAATAATAATAATAATAAATTTTAAATAAATAAATAATACTTATAAAGTATTTTGTATACATGAAATTTTAATTAATAAATGTGTGGTTTATCAAAACAAAAACCCACACCTAAAAAAAAAAACCCAGGGGACTCTTTCCTAACACTTTCCGAACAAAAATTGAAATGAGGGTGAGCGAGAGAGGAAAGGGGTTCGTCGGAGGAATCGAGAGGGCGGCGGGCGGCGCGGATGGCGGTAGCGCCGCCGACCGGGGACTCGGTGGAAGGAGGCCAGAGAGTGGGGGTGAGTGAGGCGACGGGGGAGGAAGTCGAAGCGGGCGCGTGCGGCGCTGATGGCCGGGCGGGTGCGGCAGAGTGGCGCGCTCGCCGGCGGAGCGAAAGGCTAGGGCGCGAAGGCGCGGAGAGGATGGGTTGTCGGGGTCTCGACGGCGAGCGGAGAAAGGTGGAGTAAGTCGGAGGGCGGTCGGACTATGGCGGCTCGTCCAGGCGCTGGCCGCGGAGGAGCGGATGTGCGGCGGTCGGAAGAGAGGGGTTTGGGAGAAGTCGACGGGGGATGGAGCTCGGGCGGCGACGGCTAGGAGAGATCGGGCTTCGGCAGAGGAGGTGGCTCAAGGCTCAGCGGCGGACACGACACTGGCGGTCGGAGGTGAGTACGGTGGTGGCGATATTTTCTATCTGGATTTTTCTTCATACTTTTCTTTTTTGGGGTTTTTCGGCTGGGTGGTTTTGGTCGATCCGGCCATTGGCCGTGGTGGCATTGGTGGTAACGATGGTGATGGTTGGCCGGGTTTTGGTGTTGGATGCAACGGACGTGGGTGGCGGTTGGCCGAGGCAGTGGTGGTTGGCTGGAATTTTGGGAGCCGTGGTAGTGATAGGGTTTAGTCGAGGAGGCGGGAAAGAAGACGTCGGGGAGGATGGATGGCAATATTAGGCGTAGGATTTATTTGTGTCGGGATTGTCGACACAGAGATAAATGTATGTGTAAAAATATAGAATAAGATGGGGAACACGGACACGGTGCAGGCACGTTTGTGGAATTTGTGGAGGAATAAAAATACATGGATGAGTACCTGCCTATTTATAGGATGTGGGAATTCCCAATTAGATATGGACTAAGAATATTTTAAACCCCAAAAATAGATAATTCGTAGTTTAAATTTAGAAGCAATCAAATCTAATTCCAAATACAAATCCAATTTAAATCAAATTAAATTCTCTTAGTTTAAAATCAAATCAATTTCAAATATAGATATTAGTTTACTATTTAAATGTATCCATGGAATCAAATCAAAATTTAAATCTTCACAATAATTTCGAAATAAATTTTCCAAAATTATTAATAATAATAATTTCGAAAATTACATTAATATTTTTAAATATATACTATTAATATTAATAAATCTCAAAAATTATATTTTTATTTAAAATAAACTAGCAAAATATTTATGAAATATGTGCATGCACTAAGAATATTATTTATTCTAAATAAAAGGCTTTACATAAATAAAATCATAAATTTAGAAAATTTTGATAGCTAAATTAAATATTACATATATTATTTTGAAACTATAAAAATAAGAAAATATTTTTCTAAAAATATGTATGCTCGCGCATAATCGCACTCGTCGAGCAATTACGAAAAATAAAATTTCGTGCGCGACGTACAATACGACTACGTGACGTACAATATAAAATTTTAAATCGGTACCAAATTTAATAATAAATAAAAAAATAATAGAAATTTAGGGGTTTTACATAGAGAGAATAAGAAAATGATTAAGCAATAATTTAGAGAAAAGAAGGACCAAAGGAAAAGAGGGTTGTAGTTCAATTCACCTCCGAAGCAGCATCATCACCTTCACCTCTCTCTTTAATGAACAGCACGCGGCGTCTTACCGCAGCCCGCTTCATAGAGTAGGTTCTGCCACCATCAATGGACATGCGTCTGTTCCGCTTGCGCGAAGAACCAGGCGCGACGGGCGGCTGATTCACCACCGTCTCATCTGGCACAACAGGCGGCTGATCCGCCCCAGCATCTCCCACCGGAAGGGAAGAGTTACCTTTCTCCTGCTCGTTATTCTCTTCATCCGCGGTTGTGGACTCCGAGTCGGGCATAGGAACCGTATTCGACCGCTTCTTCCTCGTCTTAGACCCCTTGGGCTTCTCCGCCAAGCCGGTACCCACAATAAAGCTGGTACTCGGGTCAAAATTAATGGGAGGCTTGCTCGCCGTAACATGATATAAGGCCGCCATGTAAAAAATCTCTCCTGGCACCCCACTGTCAGGGACTGAAAAGGTGGTTCGGGTATGAACCGTGTCATAATAATGCCATGCCTTGATACCATCCAGCACGCTACCTTCAAAGCCCAGGCAAGAGCTGGGGCTGTCAAAGAACAACTGGCTATACCCAAACTGGCGGGCAAACCTGCTGGGCAAGTAAAGCTCCAGGAAGACGAGGTTGCGGTTACGATACACCAGGTGCGCTGGACGGATATTACGTAGCCAAAGGAGCAATTTCTCAGGTAAGAGAAGAGGAGGTTCGGTACCATCAACATGTACACTCCTCACTTCTTCAGCAGTAAAATGAGGGACGGACACAAAAAAGTCGTACCCGTCCACTCTTGCCAGCACTCTCCGGCAGGCTGGCATGGTGCTGCATTCCCAGAGCTGATGGTGGAATCAGAAAATGAAAGCGTCATCGACTGTAACGCCCTCTTCTGCTCCGGGCCTTATCAAAGACCTGTTGTGCATTAACAGCCACCCCATCAGATAATGTTATGGCAGCTCAATGTGCTCAAAATCCATCACCGTATCACGGGCGATAACTTTGGAAAAAAAGGCACAAAGGCCATGGTGTATGCTGCATACCATAGCCGGAAGAAGAGCCAGCTTGACCCCGAAGACCAACTTTACGGCGGGGAGGATGAAATGGCGGCTGATCCTCTCAATAGAACCTGCCCCCTCCGGAGACTACGCAGTTCTGTAGCCACACCATCAGAAATCCCGCCAAAAGCCCCTTCTCCGACAGTGGCCGAGTACCATGATAAAAATAGCTGAAAGAGTCAGTTCGACTACCAAAAATGTTGTCTGTGGATCTTGACCTCCTGGCAATCGATGCCTGGTGTTGTACCTCCTCTGGGGTCTGAGGATCTCGGGAAGAAACCCGGCCTGAGGCACCAAAGGTAAAAAGGTATGAAACCCAGGACCTGGTGTGAGGAGTGCTCCCTTACGAGCTGCCATCCTTCTTGATGGCAAATCAGCTGGAACTTGCCGACGGTTTTGTGAGTCATAACCATCGGCCTCCTGGTTATCAAGTTACATATCATATATATATATATATATATATATATATATATATATATATATATATAAAATTAAACAGTGTATATATGTCCAATAATACTATTACAGGTATACGTATATATTACCTACCATGGTAGGGCATATGTTACATTGATAATAATACTATTAAGTAATGGGATAGTTTCTAGCACATGTTTATTTTTGGTAATATATATACACATATATATATTCATAACTTGTTGCACATATTATATTTTAATATTCAATTATAGAAAGTACTCACTGGGTTTACCAATATATATACACATCTATATATCTACATGGTCGTCGTTGGTCGCACTACGTGACTACATGGGTTTGGATTTGGCTTGGGTCAAGTCCGGGCTAGAATGGTACCGCCGGGTCTCTTAAAAGTCAAATAATCTTAATAATAATTAATTAAATCATTTACAGGGGTCAAGTCACAACTTAGCCTTGGTTTTCCTAGTTGGAACACACTTATGGCTCGACCTTTCCCTACCATAGCTAAAACACTAGTCAAGGCACGCCACTATACTATTCGTGCCACGATTTCTAGTCATCTTGTACTCCAAAATCTAACCATGACTAAAGCTTTCTATCGTAACAACTATTTAATTAAATATTTATGAAATTCCAAAAATTGCCATTTAATTCAAATAAATAATAAAAAAATATTTTTAAAATTCTGGAAAGAGGAGTTACATACCGCAATATCCATTAAACATGAGAAGTAGTCCATAATAAGGGTAAATAGAAAAGGAGAGAGAGGACACCCTTGTCGAATCCCCCGATTTCTCCTAAAATATCCATAGGGTTGACCTTTGACAAGAACCGAAAAAGATGCCGACGAAATACATTCCCTGACATAGGCCACCAAAGTTTTGTCGAATCCCATGGATAACATAATATGACAAATAAAGTCTCTGTTAACCGTGTCATAAGCCTTCCTCAGGTCCAACTTAATACAAGCTTTGTTTGCACCTCGTTTGTTGAATTACCATACCATATCGTGACCCAACAAGCTATGTTCAGCAATTGTCCGACCTTTAATAAAAGTTGCCTAGTTTTTAGAAATAAGGCCTTGCATCACATCTTCCATTCGATGAAACATAAGATGAGTGATAATCTTATAAAGGTAGTTACAAAAGGATATAGGACGAAAATTCGTCAATGCCGAGGCTCCCTCCTTTTTTGGCACGAGTATCAAAAATGTATGGTCGAGTTCCCGTAACAGTCTGCCGTGAGTAAAGAAGTCATCGATCATCTCCACTACCGAATCCTTGAGTTCATTAAAGTGAAGCTTGTAGAATTTACTGTCAAATCCATCCGGGCCTGAAGCCTTATCAGGATGAGCCTGCTTAATAATCTCCGTCACCCTCCTCGGCTGTCACCGGCCTGAGCAGAGCTTGGTTGCCCGTTGTTGTAACAAGCTTTTTGCAAATAATATCTGGAAAAATAGATAGATAATTATTTTGGTTATATAAAGCAGAGTAATACCTCACCGCCACCACATGTATGTCAGATTGAGTAGACAATATAGCGCCGTCTGCCCCAATAAGCTTGTGAATACTATTACGATTCTGGCGTGTCTGGACAATATCATAAAATAATTTAGTACATCTATCTCCCTCTTGAAGCCATACGCATTTTGCTCTTTGAGCCAGCTGGATTTCTTCAATGGTGCAGAGCGCCCCGACCTCATGAGCTAACTCTCATTATCGTACTGCCAACTCCTCATTCAACATATCTATTTGCATCTGAGTTTGGAGCTTATGAAGAGCCGCCTCCTTAACTGCTAGGTCATCATCTGGCATGCGATGACACCAGTCTCATAGAGCAGCCTTCACCCCTTTTAGCCGGTGTACTAGGCTGAACTACAAGTTGCCCGTAACAGTTCTGTCCAGCGCCTCATGAACTGTATCAGTATATCCCTCCTTCAAATGCCAAGTGTTGTTATATTAAAACGGCCTGGCCTTCCGCTGAGCCATAGCTGACAAGAAAATCTTGAGCGGAGAATGATCGCTAGTTCCCGCAGGTAACCCCTCCGTGACCACATGAGGGAACAAGGCAAACCAATGGTAGTTATCCAGTGCGCGATCTAGTTTGCAGGCCACCCTTTTCTTCATGTTTGTTGTTCCAGGTCCAGATATGCCATGTACGCTCCAAACTCTGAAGTCCAGACCGAAGGACACACCTCTAGAAATCTAGAATAATTTGGTTCGGCACCCGCCTACCACCTATTTTTTATGGTAGGATATAACAACATTAACGACCCGCTCCCAGATTTCTGATTACGAGTCGGATACATCCAGCCTACGTTATGGACACAACGTAGTAAGATATATTTAAACCTCAGTAAAATTCTAATATCATGGCATTAATCCTTAGCTCAATCATAGAACTAGTAAACGAAAAAAATCCAGCACATACCCACATGATCACAGATCACTATATCTTTTTCGTATATCATACATATCTAATCTTCGAAGACAAATCCGGTAACTAAATCCAGAAGAAAATAATAATACATCTGTCTTATAAAAACTATCTTATACATAAAAATATCTGCATCCGGTCTTCTAGCATCTTCTAGGAGCCATCATCCATTCTAGCGCCATCATCTTGTCCTGATCTAATATGTCAATGATCCAGCCAGAAAAGGAGCAAAGTACAATCTATAACAGTAAAACAAATATAACATATGCACAAGTAAAGATGTACTGATCATGACTAATCTGAATCACTTAAGATGTATACTCTACTGAAACATGAAGCAAGAAGATCATGACTCGCGATTTGAAATACATACTAAATATGTGACCAGCTGGATAAAGATCATGAATAAGAGCAAGTATATGGTACGGCTTAATCATACGTGCACATGTGTGTGATTAAGCTATCATCATGAATTCCTAAGTTGGGCTTTGCTCACATACCCGCAGTATTTCCCTTCCCTAAGATGATAAGTAACATAACAAGAAATATATGATCAAGTCGTGCAAGCAATGTGTCCAACATGAAACATGATACCACATTGAGTAAATGCAACAAAGTCATAGAATTACTTACCTTGTCCTGGAAGATCAAGTATGTCTATATGTCCACCTAGAATAGGGCAAGAATAGGTTAGAATCTAACAAAGACATTATCTAGATATTTGCTAACTAACGAACTAATTTCACTATATATGTGTGTGTGTGTGTGTCTAACATGAAACATGACACCACATTGAGTAAATGCAACAAAGTCATAGAATTACTTGCCTTGTACTGGAAGATCAAGTATGTCTATATGTCTACCTAAAATAGGGTAAGAATAGGTTAGAATCTAACAAAGACATTATCTAGCTATTTGCTAACTAAAGAACTAATTTCCCTATATATATATATATAAATATATATATATATATATATATAAAATATATATATATATATATATATATATATATATATATATATATATATATATTTAATTAAGCTGTACCATATACTTGCTCTTATTCATGATCTTTATCCAGCTGGTCACATATTTAGTATGTATTTCAAATCGCGAGTCATGATCTTCTTGCTTCATGTTTCAGTAGAGTATGCATCTTAAGTGATTCAGATTAGTCATGATCAGTACATCTTTACTTGTGCATATGTTATATTTGTTTTACTGTTATAGATTGTATTTGCTCCTTTTCTGGCTGGATCATTGACATATTAGATCAGGACAAGATGATGGCGCTAGAATGGATGATGGCTCCTAGAAGATGCTAGAAGACCGGATGCAGATATATATATATATATATATATATATATATATACACACTAGCTAACTAGCTAAAATATATCTAGCTTTAGTCTAACTAAATACTAGTAAAATTACTGTAAACTATATTTTAATATTATAAATATTTCTAGTTAAGATACTAGCAAAATGTTCACAACCCTAGCGACTGTAAATAGATTTTATAAAATACTTTAGAGTAAAACAATATTAACTAATACTATATACCAGCAAGATGGGTTTTAGAAATATTTAGTAGCTATACCTTGAAAATATTTGCTAACTAGAAGTATTACCAATAATCATAAATTTAATACAAGAGTAATAACAATAAAGCTAATAATAATAATAATACCAAAGGATCATAATAACTATAGTCAATAACAGGCCCAATCCACTTCCTTACAGCCCAAAGCCCACTGTTATTATTAACTGCTCAAATTATTATACACTGGCCCGTTTACTGCAGCCTACTAATGTTGCAGTTAATATCTTTTCCTCTTTTTTTTGTCTTATCCAAAGCCCAGTGGCTCGGCCTGCTATGACCACCCACAATACGACCCATGTCACGACCCGCACCCGCTTTTCGGATACGAAGCATGTCCAAGCCCAGCTACGTATCGAACGGACTCCAGCCCGACTCGAATACGTAAATGCTGTCAAGGCTATGGTATACTACCAAATTATGGCAAAAAAATCTATATCTCAATCCACAATAAGAATATGAAACATGAATGAACACTATGGGTCGTGGTCTGCAGCCCACTAGCATAAATGTCTGATAAGACTCTAAGGAATATAACAAGAGTCTACAACTGAAACAAGGAACATGATATCTCATGATAAGGAATGAAAAGCACGAGCGTATAATAAACTCAATAACAATACCTGAATTCCACAATGTATCATCATGCCTGCCATCCAGAACTACTAACTAACTCCATGCAACTGCTAAACCTGAAGAGATCATCAGGTCCTCAGAGGACATAGCAAGATACATAATATACATGCCTATCTAACAATTTATCATGCGCAAGGAAATAAACAAGAAAGAACAAGGACAAGACAAATGACTACGAACACAAACACGAACACGAATACGAACACGAATACGAACACTAGAACAACTACGTATAAATGAACTGCCGGATGAACGATAATCACGAGATCAATGGAAGAAACCAAACCCTCATCCCGAGTGTGGACTCACGGGTTTAAACTAGGCGCTAACCCTCGTCCCGAGTGTGGACTCTCTGGCTAGCTCACGGCAAGACACCCTCGTCCCGTGTGTGGACTCTCTGGTGTAAATGGTCAAACCCTCGTCCGTGTGTGGACTCTCTGGTGCCATTTGATCACGACAAACACCCTCGTCCCGTGTGTGGACTCTCTGGTGCACCAAACAACCCTCGTCCCGAGTGTGGACTCTCTGGTTATGTACAACGATAATCAAGGCTATGGCAGTTCACTACACGCAAACCATTCTATAATACAAATCAAGCAAGGCACTGACGGGATCTCCAAATGTGAAATACAAGGCCAAAACATGAACATGTCTATAAACAATAAAAACAACTCCACAGAAAATAACACGAAAGGCAATGTCCATAAACAATCAAATGACTGAAAAACAAAAGGAAATGCATGTAAGTAAAACTGAGAAGGCAAGGTATACTTGCCTGGAGGTTGCACGCAGATCCAATAACAATCTAGTCCACTGCTAAGCCATAAAGTCCAATCATCACAACTGTCTCCGAAAGCTGAAACAGTCAGTGCCAACAGTCTCAGAATAGTCAAATTAGCTAGGATTGCTGTCCTTAAGTCCAATTCTGGACACAAGGGAAAAAACAGTAATTTTGGGTTAAAAATGATATCCGTCGTTGGACCCGCTTTGCACCAAAATGCGTGCCAAAGTCAATGGTCTCTAAAGTCGTCAAACTATATATCTACGGATCCGGTTTTCTGATACGAACCCAACCATATGAGCAAAATTGGATTCTGGTGGGCCGTGCACAAAATCACCGTTGAGTCGGACCGGGGGGGCCCGCGATACGGTGATTTTATCAACTGTCTCAGAATCGAACCGAACTTGGCATACAGGACCAGAAAAATGATACGGTCCTGTTGGCGCAAGTTTCGTCTCGATCGACGAGCGTGCACAAAATTATTAGAGAATTTACAAAGTGCACGATACGGTAAATTTTGACGGATACGCATCAAATTGGTCGCGACACGCGACCAATTTGAATTTGCCAAAGTCCACACGACCACGAAGCCGTTAGCGCTTCGATGCTTTCGATCGTGACCACTTTGCCCGATTTGGCGGGATGTACGTGTGTGGATGAATTTCTATGTTTTGAAAACAGATTTTTGTTGAACTTCACGCTGGATTATCTTGCTGAAAATAAAACGAAATCAAAAGTAAAACTGTGTTCTAGTATCCTATATGTTGCCTTCAAACCTGTTTAATTATATTTCAAAAAATCAATTTGGATTGGCAGGTATTCGCCTTCCAACTGGGGTGTTGGGACTGTTCGATCCCCTATTTTTGGACAGGTTTTTATCAAAGTTTGCCTCGATCTTGCGAATCAATGGCTCGAGCATATTGCAAACTACTTGCTGGGGCCTCTAGAGGGTCATATAGGGTTTCCATACTAATTTACGGAATTAAAAACCGATGAGTGTGCACGAAGAATTGAAACAATAAAATCAGTACCTGTCACGATATGTTGCTGCCGTGGTTGCTGTTCATCAGCGCGTGCGCACGGCGGTCGGCCGGCCTGTGGCCGCGCGCGGTGGCGTACGGCGGTGGCGCACAGAGGGGAAGGCGCGCGCGGCCTGGGTGTCATTTAGGGTTTTGTGGAGAAATCTCTCTCGTTCCCGAGTATACCTATATATACGTCTAGTGCCTGGACCCGAGGGTCGAGCTGCTCTCTGGTTGCATGAGGGAAGGGAAAATTGGCTGGGCTAGCTTTTTGGGTATGGTTTGCAGGTGGGCTCGGGTGTGGGCCTGTGCAACACAGGGAACTAGGGCCGAGCCTGAGTTTGGCCTGCTCTGCTATTGCTGGGCCTATACTATCCACTGGTTTGGGCTTGGGATGGACCTGGCTGGGTTTGTTTATATCTATTGATATATAAATGCACATGTATATATATATATATATATATATATATATATATATATATATATATATATATATATATGTATATATATATGTACACCCACATATACATACATGTATATCTACAGTTATATATGTATACATCTACACATATACACAATATATATATATTTATTTATATACAAACACACATGCATATATACTTATATAATAATATATACATATTTTAGGTAGATGTATATACATATTGTCTCTATATATGGATATATACATTTACGCATATATATACGCATATATATATAACACATATATATTGACCTATTTATATAATGCATGTATACGATAATTAGTATATAGATGTACATATCCAATACAACCTACTAATATTCATGTATATAAAATAATATACATTATAGCTTTTTCAAGAGAAAATATTTATAATTATCCTATATTTATTTATGGAAAATATATAGTCTCAACCATATCCCAAATGCACACACACACACACACACACATATATATATATATATATATATATATATATATATATATATATATATATATATATATATAATAATAATAATCTCCCAAAATCCAAATAAAACTCATGATTATCTATTCCTAGGGTATGGCCCAATCCTAGGAGTATTTATATATGTCTATATACATACATACATACATACATACATACATACATATAATATATATATATATATATATATATATATATATATATATATATATATATATAGAGAGAGAGAGAGAGAGAGAGAGAGAGAGAGAGAGAGAGAGGGGTAATTTCTTTTAACCATGAAATAAATAAAATAACCAATAATAATAAATAACAATCCTAATAACAAATAGTAATAGACTTGTAGTCATTACTGGTGGATATAGTCATGCACACCACTTATCTGGTTCCAGAAGATCATACAAAAATTTGTAAAATATTATTTAATAATAATAATACCTATAATGTACATATAACCAATATTTAGAAAATAATTGCCAATTTCCTAATATACATATATACAAAGTATTTGCATTTATCAAACATGTCTACAAGGCCGTAGTTGGTCCCATTACATGCCTACATGGGCTGGAGCTTGGTTTGGGGCCAAGTCCGGACTAGCTGGGTACAACCGGGTCTCTACAAGTCAATAATATAAACAATAAATAATTAAGACGTCTTTAGAGGTTAGGTCGCAGCTTGGCCTGGTTTTCCTATGGCTTGGCATTCCCCTACCATGGTTAAACACTAGTCAAAGCACGCTACTGCACTATCCGTGCCGTGATTCTTGGTCATCTTGTACTCCTAATCTCAACCATGGCTAAAGCCATCTACCTGTAATAATTAACTAAAAAAATCATTTATAAAAAAAAATCTAAAAACCATCATTTAAATCAAATAAATAATAATTTTTTTTACAAAACTTCGGGAAGGGAGGCTACAACCCATCTAATTATCAAAAACCCTAACCCTAACTCACCTCTCTCTCTCTCTCCTCCTCACTTTTCTCATTCAGCTGACATCTTACTCGCCTCTCTTTCATTCTAACACTCACACATTTGCAAACCCTAATCTCATTCTCTCCCTCTCTCCTTCTCATTTATTCACAACAGCCGACAAACCCTAATCCCTCTCTTTCCTCTCTCCTCCTCACTCACACAACACATCCATACTCAACAAAAATACTAAAATAGAAGAAGAGGAAGTAAGAAAGAAGGAGACGGGGACGAGCTCACCTAGGTGCAGTCTTCGACGGAGTACCATGGCGGTAAAGAAGGCTCGGCGGCGGTGGCGAGTCTTGTGGTGGCTCACGGCAGAAGGTTAACGAGGTCGCAGCTCCAAGGTCTAACCGGGAGGCTACTAAGGAGGTGGTGCAGGATGATTTCGAGGCAGCAGGGTCGGCTACGGTAGACCAAGTCATAGATCGGGGTGTGGCTCCAGCATCTTCGGTCAGTAACGAGGCTCGATTTGATGTTGGGGACTCACCAAAGGTGAACAGCCAGATCTGATCGTTCAACGGCTCGATACGACATGGTGGTGCGAGGAAACTAGCAACAACGAGTCCAGGCGAGGACTGCGACGGCAGCGGTGTGAACAGGGATGTCGGATCTTATATCTGGTGGCGACAAGGAGGAATTTGGCGGTGGGCAGCCTCGGTCGTGTCCACACAATACGAACTCAGACAGAAAGATCTGGACACGGGACTCAAGGGACGGCTCGACTCCAGTCTTCTTGGCGACGGCTTCGACGACACGTCGGCTAGAGACGGCGATGACATCGGTCAAACACGACAGGGCAGAGTTAGATCTAGGGTTTGGGTTTAGGGATTGATGTAAGTGTCTGTGTCGGATGGACACATGACACGGGGTGGGATGGACACATGATATCTGAATATGGGTGTGTCCGTGTCAGGGCTAAAATATAATTGTAAAGTAAAAATAGTGGAGTTGGCACTAACACGTGGACACGGTAGCTAGGCACTAAATTAGGAATGATTAACAATAATTAATGAGCAATAATGATGGCTATTTATAGCCTCATTAGGAAGGTCCTAGAATCTCTAGGCACATGGGCTGAGGAAATATTCCTGGAATATTCCATACTAATCCTGATTAGTCTAATAATTCCAGAATGTTCCCTCTAAGTCATGTGACTAGGTATTCGGTAATGGGTTTCCTAAATAACCAGTCTAATCAAAAATATTTACAAATCTCATTACTATATTAGGAACAACATAATTAATTAACTTAAAATAGTCTTCCAGCTAATAATGAATCCAGAAATAATATTTCAAATAATCAAAAGTAATTAGTATTTACCAATAATATTATAATTAGCTAATAAATCTTTTCAAGATAAACTCAATTAGAATAATTAATTATAGTTAATTAAAATCATTTAATAAATTATAATAAAATATTCTAAAAATATTAAAATATTAGAAACAATTCTAAATTTTATTTATTTAGAAATAGAGGGGTTATAAATCTACTTACCTTAGAAAAATTTTATCCTTGAAATTTCAAATGGCACGATAAGCACGATTAAGAATAACTAAATAGGAAAATTTTGAATGATAAAAATTGGTTAAATATAGAACCAAAACTTAGGTACGACTAGTAGAATCAAGATTATCTAGGAGTGATCACACGATCAAAATCAAAATCTAGGCATGGTCAAAATAATACGAAAATGATATAGTCATGATTAAATTAGGATCGTAATCTAAGCACAATCAAAACCGTTTAGGCATAACTAATACAGTTAGGAATAAAATTCAAATCATTAAACACGATTAGTCAATATATGGTCAAAATTATATAATCACGACTAATGGGGTCATAAGTGCTAAAATACGACCAACATAGAAATGAAACGACTAAGAATAATCAAAACAAGAATTTTGAAAATGTGCAATTTGGCTTGATCAAAAATCAAATTTAAGCATAAGCAAAATCAAAATCTTGAATTGATTCGAAGTATGATTAAATAGTTTTAGGCACGATTTGATCAAAATATTTCAGGATTAAAAATTGAAGCCATATGTCAAAAATCAAATTTAGACGTGATCAAAATATAATCAAAATTATTAAGGTATAACCAAAGATCTAGTCATGACCAAAGGGACCAAAATCATCTAGGCATTACCAAGTCGAAATCAAAATCATTTAGGCATTATCAAGGATAGAATCAAAATCTAGTTATGATTGAAATACAAGCACGATTTAAGAGTCATCTGGATACACAAAATCAAATTTAGGTACGATCATGAATATATCCCTAATAGGATCCAAATAAGACTGGATGACGATCAAATGACAAGAAAATCAAAAGATAATTCAAGAAAATAAACTTATAAGATAATCAGCTAATTAACCCCTTATGTGGAACCTAATCTTCTAACTAGCTGAATTAGCTAAACAATCAGCAAGGAATTCCATAGAAAACTAAGATGACTCCCCCAAGCACTATAGCTAATTCTGTTATGAACTAAAAGACATCTATCTAAAATCGACTAAATTTAACTTTTCATCGCCTGGATTTTATCTGCTAATACCGATTTATTTCAAATTCTAATATTAAACCAACCTTCCAATTCTAATTATAATTATAATTAGCAAATCCTCAAAAATTCTTGTTGAATCAATCTATGATTTCGAGAATTTCAAATCCAAAAATCAACTTTTTAAATTTAAATCCTCACGTTTAACTCCACTTCAACCATTATCCATCAAACCTGCTCATTATTGGCATTCAAAAGTTACCTACCAATGCTCTTGTTTCCATTCCTTACTACAACTCTATAAAGCTTCCTATTGGTTATACCCATCCTTTCTATGTATAACAATCATCTAATTTCTCAAAGATTTATCCCTTTAAGTGTTCCTTTACTTTGATCTTCATATCCCCATAGTTTCCTAAGTATAGTTCCAAATTCACTTCCTTTGTGGGAGAGCCTTATCAAATCCTAGATTTTTCTTGCCAACTCTACTTATGGATTACTCTATCTTCTTTATAACTCATGCCCTTTTAAATCATAACATTGGTCATTCTATGAAATTGCTACATTCCTTCATTTGTTGGAATCCGGTGCCTAGGCACTAGTAAACACCACTAACGGTTCTATCATCTTCCTCTCGAATAAATCACAAGCTCTATAACTCCCTCAAGACTTATTACTAACTTACTTATCCAAGTTCTTCTTCTACTACACCCTTAACTAACTAACATAATTAAAAATGCTAGTTCCAACGATAACTAAAAATGAGCTAGTTAACTATCTATGTTTCCCATATATATCTATTAACTATATATACACACACATATACATATATGTATATATCCACAATTGTATATCAGCTATCTACAAGGTGTATATATACATAGCTATCAGAATATGTAACAAAATACATGCAATACACTAAAGTTGAACCATGAAAGAGATTGAGCCAATAGATGTTGAAAAATAGTCCTAATGAGTTCTAGAGAGATCAAATGGAAATTCTATACAAAATCTATGGTATAGAGATAATTTCTGAAAATGGGATCAACCACTAAAATTTTAAATAAGGCCAAAATTTAAACAAATCAAGATAATTTTTGGTAAGATTGTCAATGGCGATAAGAGGTCAAACATGATATATATCATGGATATAGTCTCAATAGTATCCGAAAATCATACATATTCGAAGTTATTTTGCCTAGAGTCCATGATGCATCTATCTGTAGTGAACCTTTGGTTCTATGACTCAAATAATGATAGATTACCAAATATTCTATCAACTTTATCCAATATTGTCGGAACAACTCAAGAGATCAAAATATTATGCTTTTTAGGACATAGCCTCAATAATATTCGAGAATATATGAATACCTTAAATTACTTTGACTTAGAGCCCATGCCTCGCCAGTGCGCAGCAGGCTGCAGTGAACCCGCAGTTTCCATAACTCAAGTAAATGACTGCAGTGCGCATCTGCCACGCCATAATAGATCGTTGAATATTTTCTCAACTTTGTACAAAGGAGTTTATGAAAATTCAAACAAGTCTCAAGTTAATCATGATAGAAAAAGATATAGACATTTATACTTTTTGTGTAAGTATCGGTTCTTGAGAATCAAACGATCGATACATAAGGAAAGGATTTAGGTGTACAAAGGGAAGTGTCTGTTCTTTTACCTTTCTCTATTTCGATAATTTCTAAAAAACCTATATCTTTTTAGTACATTATACATATCTTTTTAGTACACACCCACACGAACCGATCATTATATATTTTCAGTACATCATACATATATAATCTCCGGAGACAAATTCGGTAACTAAATCCAGAAGAAAATAATAATACACGTATCATAAAAACTATCTAATACATAAAAATATCTATATTTGGTCTTCTAGCATCTTCTAGGAGTCGTCATCCATTCTAGCACCATCCTCTTGCCCTGATCTAAAATGTCAACGATCCAATCAGGAAAGGAACAATATACAATCTATAATAGTGAAACAAATACAACATATGCACAAGTAAAGATGTACTAATCATGACTAACCTAAATCACCTGAGATGCATACTCTACTGAAACATGAAACAAGAAGATCATGACTCATGATTTAAAATACATACTAAATATGTGGTCGGCTGGGTAAAGATCATGAATAAGAGAAAGTATATGGTACGGCTTAATCACACGTGCACATGCATACGATTAAGTCATGAATTCCTAAGTTGGACTTTGGTCACATACCCGCAATATTTTCCTCTCCAAGAGGATAAGTAACATAACCAGAAATATATGATCAGTCGTATAGCAATGTGTCCAACATGAAACATGACACACATGGAGTAAATGCAACAAAGTCATAAAAGTACTTGCCTTATCCTGTAAGATCAAATATGTCTATGTCCACTTATAAGTAGAGAGCAGAATAGTTAGAATCTAACAATAATATATAAAAACCTAAATCACCTGAGATGCATACTCTACGGAAACATGAAACAAGAAGATCATGTCTCATGATTGAAATACATACTAAATATGTGGTCGGCTGGATAAAGATCATGAATAAGAGCAAGTATAGGTTAAAATTAACACCATGCACAGGTATACGATTAAGCTATCATCATGAATTCCTAAGTTGGGCTTTGGTCACATACCCGCAATATTTTTCCTCTCCAAAATGATAAGTAACATAACCAAAAATATATGATCA
>JANAVB010034579.1:0-83281 GCA_029216955.1 Iris pallida | reverse complement strand
TCTTTATTCCTAGTTACTATACATATATATATAAATACTTATGTACATATATACATATACATTTACACACAATTACATATACATATTTATTTATACGTGCACGTACACACGTATATATTTATATATATATATATATATAAATATATATATATATTATATATATATATATATAGAATATATATATATATATATATATATATATGTCTGTATTTATTTACACCTATATACATGTATTTATACGCGTATATATCTATATTTGTATACATACACATATGTGTAATATTTATGTTACGAACACCTATACTCAATATATATATATATATTATATATATATATTTTATACTCTATATATATATATATATATATATATATATATATATATCTATATATATATATATATATATTTTATAATATATATATATATAATATATATATATATATATATAGAAAAAATATATATATATATATATCTAAAAAATATATATATATATATATTTTTTATATATATATATATATATATAATATATATATAAAAATATTATATATATATATATATATATATATATATATATATTATATGACATATCAATTAATATATATATCTTACCAATATTAATATATAACAACATAGTAATATACATATTGAAACATTTATTCTTTAATAAAATATAACCAATAATATTACTAATATTATATAATAATCACCTTAATAACTAATAATAAATATAATAATCAGAATACAATAGATCTATAATGGTGTGTATACTCTTTATGTACCGTCTAAAAATCACCATTTAAATAAAATAATTAATAAAAATAAAATATCTCAAAATTTCCGGGAAGGGGAGCTACAAATCTACCCACCTTAAAAATAATTTTGTCCTCGAAATTCTAATTCATAGCTACTTTAAAATTCGAAGTCTAGTATTTCCTCTATCTCCTCAAATTTAATTTCTCAAAATTATTTTATGACCCTCATAACTATGAATACTTGAGGACTTCTACCTACCTTTGGTCACACTACTCCCTCAATGGTATGTCCCTAAAACTTTATATTCTACCAGCTACTTGCTAAAATGGATCTCTATTGCTTTTGGCCTCTATAATCCTCTCTTACCTATCAAATAACCCAAATCTAACAAGCAACAAATTTACACAAGTAGCTACAAAAATTGGTAAATTGTAATAAGTATGACCATTCGTCACACTACAATAGGAAGGTCAGAAAGATAAAGAAACTAATTGAAAGCGAATATGAAGCTCCCAGAGCGGTAGAGGGTATCCAATGGCACAGACAATGAATGTCTATGAACCACTGGCTTATTTGCTAGATTGGGCTACTATAGTTCAGTCACTTGCTACGTCGAAGAACCCTTCGTTACTTAGAGTGGCCCGCAATTCGTGCAATACAGAAGTCTCGTTGTCAAAAATCTAACTCAAACAAGGTTCCTAATAGAATAGAATTTAAGAAATCAAGATTGTGGTCTTAATGGGTTCTCTATTTGGACATCAATCGCTGGTTGGATGGCCTTGGATTTCAATCCATATTGACTGAACAAGATTCCAATGATAAATCTATTCCTACTAGTTAGGGCAATCTAGAGTAGATTTTAATCATATATTGGATGAAGGAATTGAGTTAGGGTTGAGGCTCTAGTGGAAATCAGAAAGTGTACCGATACTATGGTAAGGGTTATGGCTAATCCTTTTAACCTGAAAGTCATAGCACAAAAATAGAGTACAAGGGGACGGTTTTGAGTGGGACATGATTACCTAGGTGAAGGTGGACGCGTCTAGACCTTGGATATGAAGTTTGTTGGAAGGTAACCGCTGGTCTCGTGTTTCGAATATAATGAACGGCTGGGAACACAAAATGATCTAAATGGAAAGGGAGTCCAAGGGCACTAATTGTCATCCTAATGAAAATTATTGTAATCAGTCGATCTTTGTATATCTCAAAATTTTAGAAATCTTACAGCCTACCCACCTTTGAAGCTAGGATATGGTTTTAGGAATAATGAGACTAGAAGAATTCCAAAGTCCGGATGTTGTACCTCGACTCTTATTAATGAAGAATGAGGCACGGCGTAACGGAATATGGTAGATGTAAGTCAAGCCAAGGGTCGTTCCTCAATAAATGGAAAATGAGTGTATACAATGACATATGGTTGATAAAATAGAATGATCTATTCGTCCATGGTATACAGAGTTATCGACGGGTAACCAACGCTAAGGCAAAAAGATTTCTGGCAACTGGGTCGTAAATTCTTATTGGTGTCGAACCTGCCAGACTATTGCTACAATGGGTCTAGTTAAAGCAAGCTTTAAACAAATAATTGAGGCTGACAACAATCGGTCTCTTGAGAATAGATAGTCTTCTAGGTTGGCATTTGATCAAGGAAAAGATCCTACTCATTTTCGGACTCCAATTTCTAGAAGATCAAGAAGGCACGACGAGTAGCTCAAGGCAAGGTTCCAGACACTGAGGGCCAATGATAGCTACACTTGCGTATACAACTATCATAGCCATGGGCAATACTCTGTATCTATCTATCAATTACAAGCTTTCGTCTTTCTACTCAGTGAAAGACAAAAACAATAAAGGGTTCAAGAGAGATGTCCCTGAATACAATTACGTGATTCAAAGGCAAATGTATAATTCAAGAAGAATTGTCAAAGCAGTCGCAGATGAGATCCTAGAGACATCTACATCTCAATCCACGTAGGGTAATTAAATGAAAAGCAAACCAAATGCATCATGGTTGATCAGACCGTAATACAATGATCCTGATTAGACAATATGTTAGCGGGCGTCCCTAATAAACATATGTCTTGAATCAAGCTCGATAAAAGGGTAAGCTTGTAAAAACTAGGCTGTAATAGCAGCATTGGTCAAGAGAGTCAAAATATAAATATGCGAGATTTTTGAAATGAGGCACAATTGGCTCTAGTTTTGAGAGAATCAAAGTCTTACCTGGTGTTTCTGCTTATACAGTCTTCCTTTAATCTTCCTGTCTCTAATGCCTTGGTCGACTAATAGGTTATGGACTTCTGGGTTCTATTTTCTAAGTAAAGCTATTAGTGTCAGTCAATTACCTCGTCAATAGATCACAATGACCACATAATACAAGGTTGGAAGACATGCCACAGAACTTCCACTAGTATTGTCTTTGTGTCTTATGGGACATACATGGCTATTTTCTATCCTCTATAGTATCCTAATCTTGTGGTCACGTCTGAAGTCCTTTCACCGAGAAATATGCCTCGCCCGTGTAATCTGGCTGTGATAAACTCTTGGTTTCGTGATTCAAGGGCGATATGCTATTAGGTACTCTACTCTATATTGGCACAAGGGTATCTTAGATCTAAAGAGGTCAACGAGAACATAGTCTTAGCAATGCTACATAGACTATGATTCTTCGAAATAATTTCAATTATGGGGGTTGTCACTACCACATTTCTAGTTTGAGGATATTTTTATCATTTTTGGGGTTATTTAAATTTATTAGAATTTATTTGAATTTATGGAAATTTTTAGAAATTATTTTGAAATTGTTTGAATGAGGGTTGACTAGGTTGACTTTGACTAGCTTTGACTTGGTAAGCTAACCCTAGTTGAGTTTGGACTTAGATAGACTATGAGACCCCAGGTTAAGTTAAATTAACCATACTCTAGTTATTAGAATCAATAGAAATATAGAGTTTAGAATAGAAAGCTTTTGATCACAAGTCATGACTTGTGATTTTAGAAACATTGATTTATGACTAAGCCCAACCCACTATCAACCCTAACCCAAGCCCATACATGGCCGGTCACTTAACCCATCCTAGGGATTCCCTCCTTATAAATATTCTCCTAGAAATTAGGGCTAGCCTCATTAGAAAGAACAAGCTTTAGAAAGAGGTATTTTCTCAACTTCTAAAATCCATAGAAATTCCATTTTAGCTCCTTTTTCTCTCAAACAAATTGCAATAGGTTTTAAATATAGTTTTCTTGTTGTTGGTATATGTTATTCTCAGATTCAAACCAAATTGGAGAAGTTTGACTATCAAGAGGAATACCTCTTTTTAGAGCTTTTTGAGGATTTTGATACATAGAGGTAACTTTCATTCTACACCATGAAATTCTGATTTTCTTACATATTTGGAAAGCCCTAGGTCTACCCTAACTGTAGGTATGCCTAGACCTAGGTTTTGTGTCCATTTCATGTCCTAAATGGACACGTATCAGTCCCTCTCTCTAAGTGTTTAATAAAATGCCCCAATGGGCATTTCGATTTAATTTTTAGAAACTAAATGAATAGGAAATTACTCTTTGATGTTGCTTAAGTATTCTTTTGGTCAGGGAGTGAATTGGTGTCGTGTCGTATCGGATTCGATACTTGCACACGCGGCGCGTGCACGAGGCAGTGCGCACGTCATGCCACTCAGGGGCTTTTTCACTTCGGACACAGCACTAGGACACGTGAAACTCGACACACGCTATGGGGCAATGACTGACACCACGTGTGTCAAGTCTTACGTGTCCCTGTGTCGTGTCGAATGAACACGAGGCTCTGCACTGGGTTGGGACTGACAGTTTCAGTCGGATTTAAGTGACACTGATACGCAGTTTTATCTAGGACACGTGGACACTTTGACTCAGTGCAGACACCTAGACATGAGGACCTATCCTAGGCTAACCTAGGTTAGTAACCACGAGACACGAAGTGTCCTGTGTCAAGTGCACGACACGCGTGCACTCGTGTACGAGGCAGTATGCAGAACAGTGCCTGTGTTGCACTGTTTTGTGTCTTAAATCGTTTGGACACGTTTGTGTCCTCTTGTTTAGACACAAAAACCTTGTATGACACATATACACCCTATGTTTTAATTACCAACCCTTAGTTTCATATTTTAGTTTGAATTCAAATCATAATTATCATTTACCCAAATTTCTAAAAATAGTGTATTAATTCCTGAATTTCCAGTTTTGAAAAGTGACTTTTGGCAATCAATTAACCTATCTAAATGCTGTTAATGTTTGGTTTTAATTCCCTAATACTATGCTCCTATATGTTATCTAACTGTGTATCGATTTGTGTATGGATTGGTGTCTTTTTGATTTTGAATGGGGGTTTGAACTGTTGGACTGAAACTGTCATCTATATAAACTGTTTTGTATGCATTTGATTTCCTTTCCTTCCTATTTTTCCTGGTACTGAACTATGGGACTTGTTTTCTGATTTCCAGTTTTTTCCCCTTCCCTGTTAACCCTCACTCAATGACACACACACACACAGGTTTTAATAGGCCCATACACTGTTGTGCACACCACAGTGACCCCCCTCCCCCTCGCACACATTGTTTTATGACACACTCTAGTCCTAACACACACACAGACCTTGACACACACATACACACCCTCACTCTCTAAAACACAGCTACACTCTCTCACACTCACTGTTTTCACAGTTCACACACACTTAATTGTCACACACAAATCAGGAATCACACATACACACACATTTACATGATCACATAGGCACACTCTCACCCTCTCATGCATTCACACACACCTTGTCTTTCCTCTCTCTATATACATATGTATAAATATATGAAATATGTGTATACCAAATTATGTAGTGTGTATATATATAAGGAAATGTATATCTATATGTATTAGGTATTTAAGCATATATACCACATGTATGTATATATATTATATATAAATATCTATATGTATGTTTGTGTAATGTATATATATAGATAATATATGTATATTGTAGGTATACCTATAGGCTAATGTGTATTTCTATGTTGTGTTAGATAACATATCAATATGTGTAGTATTTTAGATATAGATAATGTCATATAGTCTTGTGTTATAGGTTGGCTTATAGGCAGGCCTATGTGTGTGTCTGTTGCCTAGTAAGTCTAGAATGGTCTTGTATAGCTTTGTTAGACCTAGAATAGACTTGCTAGACTAGTGTAGACTTGTTTGACTTAGGTTTGACTTGGTTGACCAAGTTTGACTTCTAGGGTTGACTAGAGTTGACCAAGAGTTGACTTTGGCCTAGATTGACTTAGATTCATTTAGAATGCATTAAATTGTATATTGTTATCATTTTAGACTTGTTGTGACTTGTGTTGCTCTGATTAGGAGCCAGACACCTCTTTTCGGACAGTACATTTCATCTGAACACTCAGATACCAGGCGAGTACATTCTCTGATCATTTCATATCCTGCTTAGAATTATTTTTCTGCTTTAAATTACTTTACTTGTTACTGTCACGTTGGTTACACGGATTGGTACTATATGGATCCCTTCTTGAGATGTTATCCTTAGGGAGCATCGGGTACTACATGTTCTGTGCGTTTCACTTACATGGCGTATCACTATGCTTCATTGGTTCATTGATCACTTGTGACATATACTCTTATGATCACAGAGTCTTCCTTGAATCCTTATTCCATTTACTGGGTATCCTAGAATCTCCTAGAATCCCCATTTATGGGACATCCATGTATCATCCTTCGGGGGCCTTTGCATGGAATCATAACATAATCTGGTTGGATCCTTGTGTATTGATTGGGGGTACGGGAGAGTATAAATAGACATGTGAATACTATCCAAGTAGTGTAGCATCAGAATCTTTCCATAGTGTAGCATCAGAATCTCCTATGCCATTTACATGTCTATATTATACTCTGACTCACTAGCCACTGTTAGTCTCTATTTATAGTAGATATTTCTATTACAGTTCTCTCTCTGTTTACATACTACATTTCCTTTAGTACTTGTATCTTACTTTACTGCATGATTATATTTTCTAACCTGCTATGAACTATTGAGATGTACTGTGCTCGCTCTTGTCCTGACTGGACCTGTTGAAAATATTACAGAGGACGAGGAGGAGGCCTGTGTGGATACCTTCTACGGGGTAGCCCTAGACGACACTTGCGAGATAGACTCTCAAGAGGACCCAGCTCTAGCTGAGGACATTACCCCTATTGCTTAGACTAGCTTAGTTAGGCTTATCTTATTTTATGTTGTCTTGAGACAGTTTAGCTAGACTTTATTTCTGTTCAGAGATTCTGAGTTGTATATATTCTTTCATATTCAGTAGCTGAGATTTGTACTCTCGGTATTTGCTGGGATATTATCTTAGACTATTTTATCATCTGTATTTTCTTGAGTTCTATATCATATCGTGTTATCTCTTCTTTAGTTGTGATTTAGTTTATTTACTGCTATGTCACCCCCATTCGGAGAGTATAAACTGTTTTGAGTTATATTGTTAGATGTTGTGACCTAGGACAGTGTTCTACCGTCGACACTGCGACGTAGGCTGGACGAACCCATGTCTCGTGCCCTTACTCTAGGATACGGGTCATGACAGGGGTTGTGCCTCGCCAGTACGCTGCTGGCTGCAGTGAACCCACATCTCCACTCTCAGATAATTGATGACAGTGCGCTACTGTCTAACTATTATTAGTTAACTAATACTCCTTTAACTATATTCGTAAAAATTCGTGAGCTTCTAGAGATTCAAACAAGTTGGCTAAAAAATAGAGCGTAAGTATTCGTCCTGTAAGTCACAACACCTAAAACAAAAGAGTTAACATGGAGGAATTAACTAAATACGAAAGGAATACAAACATTCGAGTATCTATTTTATATGCATTTCTATGGTTGAGGGAAGATCTCAAATCAATCTACCTCGAGATTCGTATGCAAATAACAGAATCAAAAAAATTTAAACTAATTCCCTATGGCAACATGGAATTTAAAACATGCAATTCTAACTTATGATATATGATTTATCTCTAATACAGCAAAAGGAAATTAAACAGTTCATCAAGATCAAAGCCTTAATTATATGTAAGCCTAGCTTACCAAGTGAATGGTATGTCCACATTGGGTCACATTGTCATATCAAAAGTATAGTGTACCTATAGGGATCTAGCAAGCAATCTAAATTGCATGGCATATCTAATAACTTTAACTACCCATGGTTAGTTTGAACAGGGGACACCTAGTCCTAGTTATTCTCCTAAATTATTTTAATCCTAATTGTGAATGATCATTTCCTGGGCGCAGGCTCGCAATGGTACGACTAACTTAAGTACCATCACGAGTTCGTATAATTTGCGAAGACTGACCTGCATGGGCCACCACAAAAACTTGTCATGACCCGCACCCGCTTTTTCGGATACGAGACGTGTCCAAGCCAGCCTACGCCGCAGAGTCGGCGGTAGTAGAACGCTGTCAAGCCCGCAGGAAATAAATGCTCAATATCACAAAATATAATGTTTGCTGCTCATTCACATTTCTAAGTTTATTACAACATTTACAAGATTTATATTTAAAAAAATACAAGGTTTTACAATTAATGAAAGTGATACAATTGTTTTCTATTTCTAGGTTGACCTCAGCATACCCAAGCCTTTTCAATGCTAAGAGTGATCACGGCTTAAACCTGAAAAATATTGGTTTCCAGTCAGGAATGGAACAAGTACACGAATCGACGGCAATACGAAAACACAATAGAATTTACAAGACAAGAAAATAACATATGGGATATAAAAATTGGAAGATAACGGATGACATAACACGATAGAAAAGTAAAAGAAAAATAAAAGACATCTACCTAGGTTGTGTGAAATATCCATTTCGACATGTAAACGACTAGGGGATAAATCCGGCTCACTGCACGTGTCGTGTGCAGCTGTTATCGTTCAAGAATAGACATATTGGGATATTTCTGGGTAGTCCACATGGCTACTAAGATATTTCCCCTCCCGACTACTCCGTGTGACGAGCATGTCAACAAGAAGCAAGATATATGTATAGACATAAAATGAAAAGACTACTATGAATCGAAAGCAATCAGAAAGTGCACTTGCCTGAGGTCCTTAGCTGGAGAAACCAATACTATACAACACAATAGGCCACAATCAGTCAACACATGCAGAAGTCTCCAGATGCTGAAATAAATAGTACCAACATTCTCAGAATAGTCAAATTAGCTAGGATTGCCTGTCCTTAAGTCCAATTCTGGACACAGGGGTAAACGGTAATTTCGAACAAAAACGATATCCGCCGTTGGACCCGCTTTGCACCGAAAAGAGTGCCATAGGCAACGGTCTATAAAGTCGTCAAACTACATGTCTACGGATTCGATTTTCTGATACGAACCCAACCGCATGTCCAAAGTTGGATTTCGACGGGCCGTGCACAAAATTGCCCATTGAGTCGGACCGTGGGGCCCGCAAAACGGCGATTTTATCAACTGTCTCAGAATCGGACCAAACTTGGCAAACAGGACCAAAAAAATGATACGGTCCTGTTGGCGTAAGTTTCTTCTCGATCTGACGAGCGTGTACAAAGTAATTAGGAAATTTGCATAGAGGCCGATACGGTGTATTTCGATGGATACGCATCAAATTCGTCGCGCGCACACGTCAATTTGAATTCCTCCAAAGCCCACACGACCACGAACTCGATACGCAACTTTCGATGCTTACGGTTCACGACCACATCGTCCGGATTGGTGGGACGTACGTCGTGTGGATGAATTTTATGGTTTTTAAACAGGTTTTTCTCAATATTGGGAAACCGATTTCTTGGTGCACAGTGATCAAAATTGATTTTTTTTAAAAAGGGTTCTCTAGACCTATATGTTGGTTTTAACTTCTGTTCAGAAAGTTTCCTGATTCGAAGAATAGATTGGTGGGAAATTCGACGTCAAGTTGGGTGTTTGGACTGTTTCATGTTCCGTTTCCAAACAGGTTTTTACCGAACTTTGGTTCGATTCTCCGGGGAAACTATCGCATGATGAGGGGATATATTTGAAGGGAAAAATAGTGGTATAGGTTGTCGACATACCGGAGCAACTGGTTCGTGAAACGGTGAACCGTGGAAGCAAAAAATTGGCCACAAACTTGGCTCCTCAAACTGCAGCGATGTCCGTTGCGTCCTGAGTCCTGTGCACGCTGCGTGCGTGTCCGGCCTTCTCCGGCCGGCCGGCGGTGCCCTCGGCGGCACGCGCGCCGCGCGGTGCACGCCCAGGTGTAGGGGTTGGCGGCGTGAGTTGTGGGCTTAGGGTTTCTTCGATCGCTCGATTATATATATGACGTCGCGGAAACACTGAACCGAGTTCAGTTCGGTTGGGAGAGAGAGCCGCTCGGGCTAAGGGGGTTCAGTGGTTTGGGCTGTGGGCTGGGAAAGCCTGGGGACTTTTGGGCTGGCCTGAGCCCTTTCTATTCTTTCCTTCTTCCATTCTTTTATTCCTTATATTACTATACATATATATATAAATACTTATGTACATATACATATACATTTACACACAATTACATATACTATTTATTTATACGTACACGTACACACGTATACATATTATATACATACACACACATATATATGTCTGTATTTATTTACACCTATATACATGTATTTATATATGTGTATATATCTATATTTGTATACATACATATAGTGTATAATTATTTATGTATACGAACACCTATACTCTATATTTTTTTTTTACCTATACTCTCTCTCTCTCTCTCTCTCTATATATATATATATATATATATATATATATGACATATCAATATTAATATATATATGACATATCAAATATATATATATATATATATATATATATATATATATATTTGATATGTCTATATATATATTAATATTGATATGTCATATATAATATATATATATATATATATTATATTAATATATATATATATATATATATATATATTATATATATATATATATATAGACATATCAATATTAATATATATCTTACCAAATATATATAACATATCAATAGTAATATACATATTAAAACATTTTCTTTAATAATAATAAACCAATAATATTACTAATATTATAATAATCACCTTAATAACTTAATAATAAATAATAATAATCAAAATACAATAGATCTATAATAGTGTATATACTCTTTATGTACCGTCTAAAAATTACCATTTAAATAAAATAATTAATAAAAATAAAATATCTCAAAATTTTCGGGAAGAGGAGCTACAGGAAGAAGTCTTTGAAGTGTATACCCCGACGAACGAAGAGTTCGATGACTTGGATCGGCGATTCCCGAACTTTGTTGCCGTATACTGGGAACTACTATGTCATCACAGCACCTGCCACCAGACGTCCATCAAAAAGGACGGTAGCTCGGAAGGGAACCTTCCTCACACCCGATCGTGGCTCACACACCTTTTTACGCTAGGTGCCTCAGGCCGGGTTTCTCATCGAAATCCTCAAACCCAGGAGGAAGTACAGGACCTGGTGTTGAGTGCCAAGAGATCGAGGGCTACGGGCGACAGGTTTGGGAGGTAAAACTGACTCCTTCAGTTATTTTTATCAGGATACTCAGCAGCTGTCAGAGAAGGCACTCCTGGCAGGGTTCCTGATGGTGTGGCTGCGAACTGCTTGGTCTCGGAGGGGCTGGTTCTATTGAGAGGATCAACCATAATTTTATCCTCCCTGCTATGAAGCTGGTCTTCGGGGCCAGACTAGCTCTTCTTCAGGCCATGGTATACAGCATACACCGTGGCCTCCTCGCCTTCTCGTCTAAGGTCATCGCCCGTGACACGGCGAAGGACTTTAAACGCGTTGAACTGCCCTATCATTATCTGATGGGGGTGGTTATTGATGCACTAGCGGTCTTTGATGAGGCCAGGCACAGAAGACGGCATTACG
The DNA here is from genome assembly GCA_029216955.1 of Iris pallida. NCBI lineage: Eukaryota > Viridiplantae > Streptophyta > Magnoliopsida > Asparagales > Iridaceae > Iris > Iris pallida. The sequence continues at coordinate 71,552 of JANAVB010034579.1, read as the reverse complement.
GCTGATAATGCTTTCATTTTCCAATATCACCATCAGCCCTGGGAGTGTAGCACTATGCCAGCCTGTCGGAGGACGCTGGCGAGAGTGGACAGATACAAGTTTTTTGTGTCTGTTCCTCGTTTACGAATGAAGAAGTGAGGGGCGTACATATTGATGGTACCGGACCTCCTCACCTCTTGTCTGAGAAGATGCTCTTTTGGTTGCGTAACATCCGTCCTGCGCACCTAGTATACCGCAATCACAACACTATCTATTTGGAACCTTACTTGTCCAGTAGGTTCTTCTGACAGTTTGGGTATAGTCAGCTACTCCTGGACAGCCCCAACCCTTGTTTGGGTTTTGAAGATAGCATCCTTGACGATATCAGGGCCTAGCATTATTATGATACGGTTCACACCCGTACTAGCTTCTCAGTTCCTGATGCTGAGGCGCCAGGAGAGATTTTGTATTTGGCAACTTTATACCATGTCGCGACGAGCAAGCCTCCTCTTGGCTTTAACCCAAGTACCATCATTATTGTTGGTACTGGCTTGGCGGAGAAGCCCCAGGGGTCCAAGGCGAGGAAGAAGCGGGAGAACACAGTTGTTGTGTCAGACTCAGAGTCTGCTAACGCGGACGAAGAGGATGACGAGCATGAGCATGATCTTGACAACGCTCTCCCTCCTGCAGATGAGGTGGTAGCGGATCAGCCGCCCGTTGTGCCGAGCTCTTTCCAAAATTGAAGCAAGCCTGAGTCTGCTGGTGGCGGCAGAACCTACTCCGTGAAACGGGCTACGGTTAAGCCTCGCCGGCTGCTCATTAAGGAGAGAGGCGAGGATATGGGCGCCATTTCAGAGGTGAATTGAATTACAACCATCTCCTTCTTTAGCTCTTCCTTTTCCTGAACTATGATCTAATCATTTTTCTTTTCTCTATAGAGTCAGAAGAGTCGGATTCTCGAGAGCCGACCGCTGTTTCTGAAGTCAACCTGGCCCTGACCACTTTAATTAGTGACATGTGTGCCGAGATTATTTCTGTCGGGGTTCTCTCGGCGGCGGCTGAGGGGTCTCACGTTGCTGAGGTCTCGACCTAGGGTGACGTAGGCTCCGCTGAACCCGTCCCAGAGACTGCTGAACTTTAGCAGGGTGACGCTGATCCAGTTGTATCTCCTTCCAGAGCGACTGGGGCAGAGAAGCCAGCTGAATTCGACTCGGGTGTCGCTGGCAAAGAGATTATGGCGGCTGTGAGTGAACTTCAGCCTCCGCAACTCTCCTCGGGTAAGATAAGCCAAGTCTTGACTAGTGAGGAGGCTCATTCGCTCTATCATCACATCTTTTGGGTTAAGCTGATTGATGGTTGCTCTGGACATACAGGTCCTGCTCCTTCACTGCCCATGACAGACATTATTAGGGTGGAGTTCGCCAGAGAGAGTGTGCCTCCTCCCACTCCATCTATCATTGAGGGACCTCCCGCTGAATCAATTTCGGGACAGCAGATGGCGGAACGGCCGAGTCGAAGAGAAATGGTCCCGGCACCTTCCTCTGTTCATGTAGCTCCGGGGGTCGACCTTTCCGCCCTGTCGAGTCTCCAAGTCCTTCGGGCTACGGAGGAGGAATTAGCCGCTATTCAAGCATCTTTTTGCTCGGAACTCGCTTCCCTTGTGGCAGGGGCATCAAGTTCCGGTACATCCTCTTCGACACTGTCGGCCACTCTTCCTTTGACGTCGTCTTCTTTATAAATCCTGGGGTCAAGGGATGTGGTCGACAGTTTCTATCGCCAACTGAGACGAGGAGTTGAGGCTGCCTTGGAGAGGGGGATATCATTTGCCTTGGCCCGTTAGTACGCCCGTGGCCAAATTAAAATCCTTAAAACCCTCCCTGGTGGGGCAGGGGATAGTTGAGCTCCTGGAGCCTAAATTGCTAGAGGCTGATCATCTTGTGGCCCAGTTTCAAATACTGTGGCAAGTTGATCTGTCTTCGGCGATAGATCAGGAGCGTGCCTTCCTCATAACTTCCATGGAGAAGGTATGGGTTGCTCGGGATACGACCAAGACGACTATAATGAAGGACTTCCACACTGTCTCTGCAGTATGATCAGTTGAGCCGCAGGGGAGAGGATTACATGGCTCGGGAAGCGGCCGCCTCCCACGGGATAATCGACACAAAGGAGCACATCCTCGAGCTCCAGAAGAAATTGGCTTTCTTAGAATCTGAGCTCAAGGCTGCCCACACAGATAAGGAGCTGATTGTTTAGGAGGCTGACAAAGTCACCCGGACCTCTGCTAGCCTGGAGCGGGCTTTGAAGAAGCTTGAAGATGGCTGGCAGGCTCACGCACACCTGGATGACGTGGAGCGGTTGGCTCAGGAGGCCGAGCGTCGGGCCAAGCAGCGATTTGAGCGGTCGACGGCCCTACTGAGGGACCGTCTCAGAGAATTATGTATTACCGAGCCATAGTCGGCCTTTCTTTTTGACAGGGACGTGGTCCCAAAATTGTAGTACTTTTTGACTTAAATAAACAACTTTGTTTGCATCATCTTTTATCTGTCGTGCCTATACTGCATCTTTGGTATTATGTGTTTGCCCCACTGGGGGACTATTTGTGGACCTATTACCCTTGGCATACCTTGGTTTTAGGTACGGATAATAAGTTTCTTTAGGGATACCTAGAACGATTCTACGGAAAGGTGGCCATGGAAGTTCTTGGTATCTGGCGAAAGAATGCCATGGGGCAGCTGGGCCCCAGAGGCATGATGAGAAAGGAGCTGCATGTACTAGAGAACTTAGTACAAGATTTGTGGTCAACAGAGGACATTTGTGGTCAACAGAGGACATTTGTGGGTCTATTATCCTTGGCGTACCCTGGGTTTTTTTGGGTACGGATAATAAATCGAAGGAAAACCGACGTACTTACTCAGAGGTAATGAGGACGTGGCAATTATGGGCTTTTATCGCGGGATCTTCCTGCTCAGAGGTAATGAGGACGTGGCAGGAGTGGACTTAGCGGAGGATACATAGAACAACTTAGAGGTAATGTGGACGTGGAAGTTCTATGCAGGGGTGATTTTTTTTGGCGGAAAAGAAACAACTCAGAGGTGACATCAACGTGGTTGTTTCGGGAAATTTGTGGACCTGTTACCCTTTTTTATGCACGGAAAGTGCGGGTAGCAGATCATGAAGGAAATGCTCTTTTAGGAAGAAAGTTCAGAGGTATGATCATACGTGACTTACTACCCAAAAGATGCGATATAGATTCATCTGGAGTGACCAGAATGTAAGTTCAGCGGTACCTGCGGGTACATAACTCAATAATCTGGGAGATTTGGAGTCAGAGTGTAAAATCCCTAAATTTCTACTATATTTTTTAATTTTTTTATTGATTTTGATATTGATTTAAAATTTTGTATTGTACGTCGCGTAGTCGTATTGTACGTCGCGCACGAAACTTTATTTTTCGTAATTGCTCGACGAGTGCGAATATGTGCGAGCGTACATATTTTTAGAAAAATATTTTATTTATTATTTTATAGTTTCAAAATAATATATATAATAATTATTTTGCTATCGTTACCAAGTTGTTATTTTATTTACTAAAAGCCTTCATTTATGCAATTATTAATAATAATTAATATTTTTATTGTATACTAAAAAAGCATAATTATGAAAACATTATTTGTGCATACATATATATTTGTAATAATTTATTAGTTTATTTTAAATAATAATGTAATTTTTGAAATTATTATTATTAGTATTTTTGGAAAATATATTTTGAAATTATTGTGGCGATTTAAATCTTGATTTGAATTTATAGATTTATTTAAATAGTTAAATAATTGAAATTTGATTCATTCCATTTGATTTTTAAACTAAAAATTTAATTTGATTTAAATTAAATATGTATTTGGATTTGGATTTGATTGCTTTTAAATTAAACTACGAATTATCTATTTTGTGTTTAAATAAATCCTAAACTTTATCTTATTGGGAATTCCCACATCCTATAAATAGGTAGGTACTCCTCCAATATTTTCTCCATAAATTCCACCATAAACGTGCGTGCATCGTGTCCGTGTCAACCTAGTTACTTCCACTATTTTTCTTTTACATATACAATCTCTTCCGTGTCCGACACACCGGACACCCATCCTCCACAACCCTATTAGGTGTCGCGCAGGACACAACCCCGATACAATCAATTCTAAACCGAATTTTTAACCCTATCTATCCCGACCACCGCCTCCTCGCTGCCCCGACCAATTCTCTATCTCCCCGCTGCCACCACCATCGTCGTCACCATCACCGCCACCCACACCAACACCACCGGTCGATTCCGACTCGGCCAACACCACCGCCAACGGCAGACGACCACCACCACCATAGGCAGCACCGCCACCGAACTACAATACTGCAGCGCCGCCACCCCCGACCAAACCTTCCCCCTGTCAGCACGCAGCCCCAATGTCAAACCACCGCCACTACGGCCGTCGCCGTCGGCGCCACCACCAAAACCCACCAGAGCCCAAACAAAACCCAAATTAAATAACAAACCCTAACCCAGACTCACCTCCGCCGACGAACAGCCGTCCACCACCCGCGCTCGGCTCCGGCCGAGCGAGCTTTCCCTCCGCCGCGCCGAGCTTACCCCCGCTCGCCGGACGACCCAGCCCCAGCTCTGGACCAGCCCCCTCGCCGCGAGCTTCCATCGTCGCTGCGTGCCCCTACGTGGCCTCCAGTCGCCCCGTGCTCGGAAACCCCTTCACTCGTCTCACCCTCCGCCTCAGTTCCTCTCCGCCGCCCCGACCTCCGCGTGCGTCCGCCGGCATCGCCAACCGACCGCCGTTCCCTCTCTTCCCCGACCTCGGCGCCCCGCCTCGATACGTCTCGCCACCGGCCTCCCACTCCGCGCAGCACCGCTCTCCGCGCGCCTCTCCCGCCCTGCCGAGCTCCACCCACCGCCGGAGCGGTGAGCCCCCGACAACCCCCTCTTCTTCTCTGTTCCTCCTCCTTCTGTACACTTAATTTTTTTTATCACTCTCTCTCCCTCGGAGAGAGCACCACATCAGTACTGATGTTATTATTATTATTATTATTATTATTATTATTATTATTATTATTATTATTATTATATTTATCATTATCATTATTATTATAACTATCAATACTATAATTATCATTATTATTATTATTATTATTATTATTATTATTATTATTATTATTGTTATTTTTATAATAATTCTTATTACTTTATTGTTGTTTTTAGAAAACTAGTTATATATATATTTCATATGGTGTATAATAATAACAATGATTATTATCTTATTTGTGATATTAGTATGAGTAATTTGGTCTTAATATTATTAGTGTGAATTGTTAACACTATTATTATTTTTGGAGAGCTATATATATATAATATAATATAGTTTTAAAATGTTATTAAATATTTCTTGATAGTCAATAAAAAAATATATCTTTATTTTTACAAATATGGGTCTTAGCCTTAAATAACTTTATTATTTTGTTACACTTAAAATATTTTTGATTTATAGAATATAGGTTTCAGCCTAAAATATCCTTTTGATAAAACTTGGAGTTTTTGCCCTAAAAAGGATTTCTAGATTTTAAGTATTTAATTAAATTATTTTAATTAAATAAAACTATTTTCAAAAGTATTATAAATTGTTTTCTAAATTAGTATATTATTTATACAATTCCCTTCGATTATCTTGCGGTCCATGACTAATCCCATTTTTTCTATCCTCTCGCCAATTCTGTCGTACCATATGTCCATCCTAACCAATTTGACCCATCTGGACCCGATGGAACTATCCGTGCCACCAACAGAGGTCCCCCTTGTGCAGTTGTTACATCGAAGTCACAGTTCATGCCACAGTGATCATTGCAGCACACCAGGCGTACTACCAGGCAAGACACCTTGCTATTTGCTGTTTATTTATTTTAGCTCATATTTCATGCATTAGTATTATTTTCTTTATGCAAAATAAACTGTGATACGTGGCTTAACCTGTTAGAACTTATTGTTTATTTATATTTTCTGCTATGTATTATTTTTCTTACACATTAAACCTAGATTTAAGGGACCATCTTGTGTGTTGCATTCATTGGCCTTGACACGTTGTAACACAAAGTTGTGAGTCGCATGTAGAACATGGAAATGCGTGACTGGCTGGACACCGGTGCGTATAAGTCGTGCGATAGGAATAACCGCTAATAAAGGTTGCATACTAGTTTGACTTAGCGGTTATAGAGGTTACTGTTGTGGATACAACATAGTAGGCATTGGGCGGGGAGGACAATTCCTTAGCGTATGGGCTTCGATGCACTTTCCCTTGTGACCCGGACTCTGCACTGAAGATACGGGGTTGATGACCCATGATTACTGACGGCCACTGACGATTCTTCGGAGCGTCGTGCTCTTACTGATGGGGTCTCTGGTGTCCAAGGGGGACTATGCCGATCCTATTTAGCCAGGGTCCATGTGTAGGAAGGATTGTTCTTAACTACATTTCACTTAGAACGGTTAGGCTACCTTATCCGTTAGGTACGAGTACTTTTGGTTTGGGTACTTGTATCTGACCGTGGCTTGGAACAATAACTTTTCGCGGATTAGTTCGTCACATCTTGTCCTTGTTTGGTTGTAGGTGTGACTTACTACTTCGATGAGAAGGTATTGAACCTTGGGGTCCGGATACCATATTGGATTCATAGCATGGAAAGATACGTCACCTGAATTAGTTTACCATCTCCTGTCCTTGTTTGGTTGGGGGGATGGTACGCTCGTTCAATAGGTGTGTATTAGACCATGTTATAATTCAAATGACTTATTTATTTGAGCAATATTTATTCAGTTTATATGGCATGATATTATGTGTCTTGTTACGTCCCTCTGAGGACCTGGTTATCTCTCCAGGTGTGTGCTCTTGTCTTTCGTAGGTGCTCTAGCTCTAGCCGTGTTCATCGCTATTTCTTCGAAGATGATTGCACTTGGATCGTCTTCGCTTCGCTCGCCAAAAATCATTTCTTTTATCATGTATTTTTCCTTTCCTTGTTGGTAGTGGGTTTATCTTCGCCCAACATATTGTATTAAGACAATTCTTTACTTTTATGATATCTTTTATTCATTTATTTTGTGTGGATGTGATTAGTATGGTTCTACTGCATTTTACAGCTTATGTATTCATACGAGGTTTCCATATATTGGAGAGTACTTCGTATGTATACAGCTGGCATGTCTACGTTCCTAATCCTACGTATTTTGGGACTGGAGCGTTACATGTTTTTGTGGTGGCCCATGCAGGTCGAGATAAATTGTTTGGTTACTTTACCGTACCAAGCAAGCATGTGAATAGGATTAGAAGTCTAGGATCTCATCCACATACTTGACCTTTTTCCTCGATTCCATATTCGACCAACTCATCGATTGTATCTTGCTTGATTCCTTCTATCATTATCCTTATCTTCCCTTCGTGCTTGCTAGAGATTGACCCTACTAGTTAGATATCCCAAATACCCTTAGTTTAATTCTTTTAAATTGGGTAGAATACCTTATGACCTAGCAAACCCTTTGTCCTTATGACATATATTAGTAAAGAAGACCTAACCGTCATAGCAAACCCTTTGTCCTTATGACATATATTAGTAAGTTTACTTAGAAGACCTAACCCATCTAGACACCCAAGGACTTGGACGAGAAGACTATAGGATGACCGTATGAAGACCATCACATGACGTGACTTATATCCTTTAGAAGTTAGAACAAATTTTCTACTTCTTCTAATCTTAGTCTCCCGTGCCTATGTTTTACCACCTTGACTAATGTTGATACTATAATCTAGTTTTGCAAACTCATCCATTTATCGAGTTTGTTCATGACTTATGATATTGAGCGCGCTCACTAACATATTGTCTAATCAGAACCGGTGTATGATGATCTGATCAACCGAGTGCACTTTGGTTCGCTTTTGTCTATTATTCGACGTGGATGGAACATAATTAAACTTGCCTTCTAGAATTTCATCCATGACTGCCTTGACAATTCCTTTAAAATTATTAGATCGTCCTTGGAATCACGTATTCGTATTCGATAAACGCCTCCTTCGAAATCTATATTGCTTTCGCCTTCACCTATTTTAGAAGGACGAATGCGTTATACAAGAACTTTCTTTAGCCATCCTATCGATTATGACCATACCGTATTATTTTTCTATGATCTAGATCGCGATTTCTTCCGGCATGATTTTTGTTATCGATTGTTCCCTAACGATACCCCCTTGTGTCTTCTCACCCCCTACCAATTCTTAATTTTGAGGACAAAATTCTTTTAAGTTGGGTAGGATGTAAAACCCCTAAATTTCTACTATATTTTTTAATTTTTTATTGATTTTGATACTGATTTAAAATTTTGTATTGTACGTCGCGTAGTCGTATTGTACGTCGCGCACAAAATTTTATTTTCCGTAATTGCTCGACGAGTGCAAATATGTGCGACCGTACATATTTTTAGAAAAATATTTTATTTATTATTTTATAGTTTCAAAATAATATATATAATAATTATTTTGCTATCATTACCAAGTTGTTATTTTATTTACTAAAAGCCTTCATTTATGCAATTATTAACAATAATTAATATTTTTATTGTATACTAGAAAAGCATAATTATGAAAACATTATTTGTGCATACATATATATTTGTAATTATTTATTAGTTTATTTTAAATAATAATGTAATTTTCAAAATTATTATTATTAGTATTTTTGGAAAATATATTTCAGAATTATTGTGGCGATTTAAATCTTGATTTGAATTTATAGATTATTTAAAAAGTTAAATAATTGAAATTTGATTCATTCCATTTGATTTTTAAACTAAGAATTTAATTTGATTTAAATTGAATATGTATTTGGATTTGGATTTGATTGCTTTTAAATTAAACTACGAATTATCTATTTTGGGTTTAAACAAATCCTAAACTTTATCTTATTGGGAATTTCCACATCCTATAAATAGGCAGGTACTCCTCTAATATTTTCTCCACAAATTCCACCACAAGCGTGCGTGCATCGTGTCCGTGTCAACCTAGTTACTTCCACTTTTTTTTTTTACATATACAATCTCTTCCGTGTCCGACACACCGGACACCCATCCTCCACAACCCTATTAGGTGCCGCGCCGGACACAACCCCGATACAATCAATTTCAAACCGAATTCCTAACCCTATCTGTCCCGACCACCGCCTCCTCGCTGCCCCGGCCAATTCTCTATCTCCCCGCTGCCACCACCATCGCCGTCACCATCTCCGCCATCCACACCAACACCACCGGTCGATTCCGACTCTTCCAACACCACCGCCAACGGCAGACGACCACCACCACCATATGCAGTGCCGCCACCGAACTACAATACTGCGGTGCCGCCATACCCAACCAAACCTTCCTCCTGTCAGCACGCAGCTCCAATGTAAAACCACGGCCGTCGCCATCGGCGCCACCACCAAAACCCACCAGAGCCCAAAACAAAACCCAAATTAAATAACAAACCCTAACCCAGACTCACCTCCGCCAACGAACCGCCGTCCACCACCTGCGCTCAGCTCCGGCCGAGCGAGCTTTCCCTCCGCCGCGCCGAGATTACTCCCGCTCGTCGGCCGACCCAACCCCGGCTCTGGACCAGCCCCCTCGCCGCGAGCTTACACCGCCGCTGCGTGCCCCTGCGCGGCCTCCAGTCGCCCCGCGCTCGGAAACCCCTTCACTCGTCTCACCCTCCGCCTCAGTTCCTCTCCGCCGTCCCGACCTCCGCGTGCGTCCGCTGGCGTCGCCAACCGGCCGCCGTTCCCTCTCTTCTCCGACCTCGGTGCCCCTTCTCGATCCGTCTCGCCGCCGGCCACCCACTCCGCGCAGCACCGCTCTCCGCGCGCCTCTCCCGCCATGCCGAGCTCCACCCACCGCCGGAGCGGTGAGCCCCCGAAAACCCCCTCTTCTTCTCCGCTCCTCCTCCTTCTGTACACTTTTTTTTTCATCACTCTATCTCCCTCGGAGAGAGCCCCACATCAGTACTGATATTTTTATTATTATTATTATTATTATTATTATTATTATTATTATTACTATTATTATTATTATTATTATTATTATCATTAATATTATAAGTAACATTATTATAATTATCATTATTATTATTATTATTATTATTATTGTTATTTTTATAATGATTCTTATTACTTTATTGTTGTTTTTAGAAAACTAGTTATATATATATTTCACATGGTGTATAATAATAATAATGATTATTATCATATTTGTGATATTATTATGAGCAATTTGGGCTTAATATTATTAGTGTGAATTGTTAGCACTATTATTATTTTTGGAGAGCTATATATATATAATATAATATAGTTTTAAAATGTTATTAAATATTTCTTGATAGTCAATAAAAATATAGCTTTATTTTTACAAATATGGGTCTTAGCCTTAAATAATTTTATTATTTTGCTACACTTAAAATATTTTTGATCTATAGAATATAGGTTTCAGCCTAAAATATCCTTTTGACAAAACTTGGAGTTTTTGCCCTAAAAAGGATTTCTGTATTTTAAGTATTTAATTAAATTATTTTAATTAAATAAAACTATTTTCAAAAGTATTATAAATTGTTTTCTAAATTAGTATATCATTTATACAATTCCCTTCGATTATCTTGCGGTCTATGACTAATCCCATTTTTTCTATCCTATCGCCAATTCTGTCCTACCATATGTCCATCCTAACCAATTTGACCCATCTGGACCCGATGGAACTATCCGTGCCACCAACAGAGGTCTCCCTTGTGTAGTTGTTACATCGAAGTCACAGTTCATGCCACAGTGATCATTGTAGCACACCAGATGTACTACCAGGCAAGACACCTTGCCATTTGCTGTTTATTTATTTTAGCTCATATTTTATGCATTAGTATTATTTTTTTATGCAAAATAAACTGTGATACATGGCTTAAACTGTTAGAACTTACTGTTCATTTATATTTCCTACTATATATTATTTTTCTTACACATTAAACCTAGATTTAAGGGACCACCTTGTGTGTTGCATTCATTGGCCTTGACAAGTTGTAACACGAAGTTGTGAGTCGCATGTAGAACACGGACATACGTGACTGGCTGGCCACCGGTACGTATAAGCCGTGCGATAGGAATAACCGCTAATAGAGGTTGCATACTAGTTTGACTTAGCGGTTATAGAGGTTACTGTTGTGGATACAACATAGTAGGCATTGGGCGGAAAGGACAATTCCTTAGCGTATGGGCTTCGATGCACTTTTTCTTGTGACCCAGACTCTCCACTGGAGATACGGGGTTGATGACCCATAATTACTGACGGCCACTGACGATTCTGCGGAATGTCATGCTCTTACTGATGGGGCCTCTGGTGCCCAAGGGGGACTATGTCGATCCTATTTAGCCAGGGTCCATACGTAGGAAGGATTGTTCTTAACTATATTTCACTTAGAACGGTTAGGCTACCTTATCCGTTAGGTACGAGTACTTTTGGTTTGGGTACTTGTATCTGACCGTGGCTTGGAACAATAACTTATCGCAGATTAGTTCGTCACATCTTGTCCTTGTTTGGTTGTAGGTGTGACTTACTACTTCGATGAGAAGGTATTGAACCTTGTTGGGGTCCGGATACCATATTGGATTCATAGCATGGAAAGATACGTCACCGTAAATTAGTTTACCATCTTCTGTCCTTGTTTGGTTGGGGGGATGGTACGCTCGTTCAATAGGTGTGTATTAGACCATGTTATAATTCAATTGACTTATTTATTTGAGCAATATTTATTCAGTTTATATGGCATGATATTATGTGTCATGTTACGTCCCTCTGAGGACCTGGTTATCTCTCCAGGTGTGTGCTCTTGTCTTTCGCATGTGCTCTAGCTCTAGCCGTGTTCATCGCTATTTCTTCGAAGATGATTGCACTTAGATCGTCTTCGCTTCGCTCGCCAAAAATCATTTCTTTTCTCATGTATTTTTCCTTTCCTTGTTGGTAGTGGATTTGTCTTCGCCCAACATATTGTATTAAGACAATTCTTTACTTTTATGATATCTTTTATTCATTTATTTTGTGTGGATGAGATTAGTATGGTTCTACAGCATTTTACAGCTTATGTATTCATACAAGGTTTCCATATATTGGAGAGTACTTCATATGTATACAGCTGGCATGTCTACGTTCCTAGTCCTACATATTTTGGTACTGGGGCGTTACACAGAGTGTAAGTTCAGCGGTACCAGAGGGTACATAACTCAACAATCTGAGAGATTTGGAGGATGTCGTTTTAGACATAATACTTCTTCAGGAACTTGCCGTTAATGGGTAACATGAGCAAGTCTCCATTTTATTTTGTAAGGTGATAAGCACCATTGGAGAATACAGCCTCGATGACAAATGGGCCTTCCCACTTTGGCTGGAATTTGCCGACAGTTTTGTGAGTCATAACCATCGACCTCCGAACTGCCAGAACGAGATCGCCCACTTGGAATGTTCTGATCTTAACCTTCTTGTTAAAAGCTCCTGAGATACATGCTTGGTACAGCTCGATTCGTTGTTGAGCTAACAGGCGCTTCTCATTTAGGGCCTCCAACTCTTGTAGCCGGCGACGGTAATTTTCATCCATCGTCAATCGATAGGTGAGGACGACACGGAGCGAGGGAATTTGAGTCTCCAGTGGGAGAACTGCCTCACTCCCATATACTAGAGAGAATAGTGCATTTCCGGTGGTCGTCCGAACTGTAGTACGGTACGCCCATAAGCATTCGCCAAGCTTCTCATTCCAATCACGTTTGTTGGAAGACACGAACTTCTTGAGCAGCTTGATTATAGTTTTATTGAATGCTTCTGCCAACCCATTCGCTGCTGGATTGTACGGCATTGAAGCAACATTCTGGATTCGGTATTTTTTACAGAATCGATAGAAGGCGTGGCTTGCAAACTGCGGACCGTTGTCGTGGATGATCCTTCGGGGCAGTCCAAAGCGATAGATGACGTGATACTTGAGGAAGCTGATCATGTTTGAAGTCTTCACTTCTGCCAACGGAATAGCCTCTGCCCATTTGGAGAAGTAATCTGTGATTACGAGTATGAAGCGATGTCCTCTGGACGAAGGCGGAGTGATCGGACCAATGATATTCATTCCCCATGCTTCAAATGACCAGGATGCCACCATCGGATGTAGAAACTCGGATGGCTAGTGGATAAAATCTGCATGGACTTGACAGGTTTTGTACTTTCTTGTATAGTCTATCGCATCTGCAACCATTGTGGGCCAGTAATAGCCCATTCGGCGAAGGCGATCTTGCAATTTTGGGCCAGGCTGATGGGCCCCGCAGACGCCATCATGAGCTTCACGTAAACTTCTTTGGCTTCTATATTTGACAGACACCGAAGCAGTAATCCATCGTATGATCGTCGATACAGCATTTTCGTCTCTGTATCGTAGAGGAATCTGAGGGAACGTCTTCTCATAGAAGTGGCTTCCTTTGGATTCTCGGGCAAGATGCCATAGACTATGAAGTCTACGAATGGCTGTCTCCAGTCTGGTGCTTTGTCGACCGTTTGAGCGGAATAACTCGCTATAAATTAAACGTTATTCTTGGGACCGACCAATTCATGGCCTATCGTGTCCACCAAGTGAAGAGCATGATTCAGAACTGCTAAGGAAGCAGCAAGACCTGCTAAAGTATCGACTTCGAAATTTTGGAGTCTGGGAACATGTTCTATGAAGAACCCTTCAAATGACGAAATGATGTTGATCGCTATTTGGTGATAGGGGATCATATCTTCATGGCGAACTTCGTATGAATCCCGGATCTGATTGACGATTAACTGTAAATTGTCATATGCTTCAAGATACTCTACCCTCAGCTCCTTTGCAAGTCGGAGGCCAATGACCAACGTGTTGTACTCGGCCACGTTGTTTGAACAGGGTTCCGTGAGGGAGTAAGCCCGATTGATCACCAGCCCGAAGGGAGAAATCAGCACTACTCCGACTCCAGCGACGATGTTGCCCTTGGGCCTAGTTCTGGAAGCGCAATCGAAGAACATTCTCCATACGGCATCATGAGAGGCCATATTTGAATTGGTGACCTCATCTAGAATCTCTTCGTCTATTCTGGTTGACTCCGAACCTGGATGAGCTGCTAGAAAGTCTGCCAGAGCTTGACCTTTAACAGCCTTCTGCGGGATGAAGATCATGTGGTAGGGAGACAATAATGTCGCCCAGGTAGCAAGGCGAGAGTTGAGTGCACTTGGCTTGGTCCTGAGGACCCTGAGGGGGTTAACTCTTGATACGATATGGATGGTTTGTCCCATGACATAGTGTCGCGTCTTCTGAATGGCAAACACCAGAGCAAGGCACTCCTTCTCTACGGCAGTGTATCGATGCTCAGGTCCCGTCATCATTCGAATGAGGTAATATATAGCTTGCTCATGGCCTGTATCATTATTTTGTGCTAGTCAAGCATCGAGAGAATGCTCCATTGCTCGCACATAGAGCAGGAATGGTTTTCCAGCAACCGGGGCTACCAGGACTAGAGGGTTCAACAGATATTCTTTGGTGTTGTCGAAGACGTGCTGGTATTCTTCATCCCATACGAATGAAACGCCCTTCTTCATGAGGTGGGTGAATGGCTGACATCGTCCGAAGAGGTTAGAGATAAACCTCTTGATGTAAGCTAGCCTCCCTTGAAGGCCTCGGAGTTCATGAAGATTTCTCGGGGGACCCATCTTCATGATTGCCTTCATTTTCTCAGGGTCTATATGGATTCCCTGGGCAGTAATGATAAAACCCAGGAATTTTCTACTAGATACGCCCAAGAAGGATTTGGTAGGATTCATCTTCAAGTTGTGCGCTCGTATCAGGTCGAATACTGTCCTCAGATCCTACAGATGGTCTCCCTTGGAACGACTTTTGACAGCTATGTCGTCGACGTAACACGCTACGGACTTATGCAGGTGATCTCTAAAAATGATGCTCATAGCTCGTTGGTATATGGCGTCGACATTCTTTAAACCGAAGGGCATGACGGTGTAACAGTACACGCCAATCGGTATTCAGAATGATATATGCATCTCATCGTAAGGAAACATCTTGATTTGGTTATATCCTGAGAAGCCATCCATGAATAACATGCGCTGAAACCCACATGTGTTGTCGATCATGATGTCCGTGATGGGAAGAGGGAACTGATCTTTGGGACATGCTTTGTTTAGATTTCGGAAGTCGATGTAAATTTGAATCTTCTTATTCTTCTTGAGGACTGTACTATATTGGCGACCCAGTCTGGATGTTGCTCCTTCCGGATGAAGCCGCTGGCTATCAGTTTGTTGACCTCAGCTTCGATAGAGTTCATGATGTCCGGGCGAAAATGTCTTTGCTGTTGCTTGACCGGCTTTACGTTTGGACGAATGTTGAGCTTATGGAGTGCAACCTCAGGGTTTAGCCCTGGCATGTCTTCATAACTCCAGACGAACACGTCAATATATTCTTTGACGAGTTGCAGTAGTGATTCCCGCTCTTCGTCTGTCAGACTTTTGCTAACGAAGATTGGTTTTGGGGAAGACTCATTATCGAGGTCAACTTGCATGACCTCATCTTCAGTAGGGGCTCTCTTTGTTTGAACCGCTTTTTCTATTGTGCACCTAGCTGTTGGGTCCACGACTCTAACTCAAGAACATCAGGAATGTCTTTATCTTCTTCATAGGCATCGACGAATGCCATATTGACAAATAAGACTTGCCTGAATACGTCCCCGATGCTGACATCCGAATCAGAAGTTGGTGATCCGGTTGAGTGTGAATGCCAGTCGCATTCCTCATCTGAGCTTTCAGGGGTCGTTGCAGGTGTAACATAACCTAGCCCACATCTGGTCTTGTTCTAGTGATTCCGTAGTTTCCCAGCCGGAACTGGTAACTGTAAGGGTAACCGCCGACCGATGCCGTAATTTAAGCCTGGCGTAGTCTCCAGATCATACCCCTGCTTTTGCATGAGATACTTGGATTGGGAGCTATACAGATAAAGGGGTAGTCTCACGGCGTCGGGTTCGAGATCGACTTTTTCTATCCTGAAGGGTTGTGGATCATTCTTTCGGTCGAAGATGATTGGATGGTCCTCTCTCTCGACTATGAAGCAGGCGTATTCCCCGGGAGTAAGTTGGTTCACGGTGTAAACATTTGTCACCTGTGTGTGTAGGTGGGTGCCTATACCTTGTTCCATGGCGTACATTATACAAAGCTTATTAAGCTCGAGGTAGTTCAAAGATAGCCCTTTATTGATGAAGTAAGGTATCTTTTCCAGTAGAATTACATCATCTGGTGATGGAACATCAGTATGAGCAACCACATAGTTGGCCAGCTCTGACTTTTCTTCGGCTACCCCCTGTGTTAATGAAGACTGGAAGGATGACTTGGGCAGCTTAATCATCAGGGGCTCCACTAGTGGAGCAGAACATGGAGTCGTTGGCATACTAGCGACCCCCAGTTTGGTGCTCAGTGCTGGGCGGGGAGTTGTTGGCTGGCTAACAGTCCCCGGCTTAGCGCTCGGCTGCCGATTTTTTCTGGGAAGACGAATCATCATCGGCTTGACAGAGGGATTGAGCTCCTCCGTTTGTTGCTGGTTAGCTCTAGGCAGCCTGATTATCAGTGGCTCTGTCGTGGGTCTTGGCGCTTGGCCAGACCTTGGCAGTCAGATTATCATCTGTACTTCCTGTATAGAGAGGCTGATTGTATCCTTATGCAGAGTAGCTGTAAGGGGTGCAGTTCTGCCAGGCTTGTGGGCTTGGAAGCGGATCGTCAGAGGTTCTTCCGATCCAGTTGTCGCCTCAGTTTGAGCTTGAGTATCTCCTTTGACAAGATGCCTTTTTGACTTCTCGTACAAGCATGAATCTGAGTAGTAGGATTCGACCCCTTTAAAGGGATCGATGTCGACAAATTTTGTTCTCACGAAGCCGTGCTTGTCGACGTACTTGAAGCACTGGTGCAGTATGGAAGGCACGATCTTGTAATCGTGTATCCAAGGACGCCCTAGGAGAATATTGTAGGAAGTGTCCGCATCTATGACATAACATGTCACTTCTGACTGAAGGTCGCCGATTTGGCACCTCAAGCAAATCTTTACGATCGGATAGCTCCTGTCTGAATTGAAATCGCTTATGGCAGTGCTTATCGGTGTCAGGCGATGCATTGGGATGCGCAGATGGTGCAGCAGGCTCTTCGGGATGATGCTTATGGAAGAATCGGGATCAATATGCATCCGATCCACCTTGATATCGCTAATGTATCAAGTATAATACAGAGGGCGATCGTACAGGTTGGTCTTGATAAGTATATCATGTATAGTGAAGACAATGTTTGGCATTGCACCAGTGCAAGTGCTGTCCTGGAGATCTGCAGACGAGCTCTCCCCAGTGAGATTGGACTGAGCCAGATATGCGTCAGCATTCTGGAGTGCCTCGCTCAGTGCGACGCGAACATCTTTGGAGAGTCCCAGGAGCTTGTATAGCAATAATTTGGCCGGTGTGTTGGCCAATTGTGCCAATATGTCAAAGTTGTAGGGCCTCTCCAGTCCATGAGGTGCCTCTTTTCGGAGTGGTTTGTCAAAGCGAGTCCCCTTCGGCCTAGGCTTGTCGGTCGTCGGAGACTGTGAAGGTCCTGGAGCATCAACAGTAGCTGGCTGATGATCTTCAGCCGAGTTACCCGGTGTAGGTTGGTATTATGTACCCGACCGGATGACGACAGTTGTAGCTTTTTCGACCTCTGCCGAGATTGTGCGGCAGGATTTGACTTTTCTAGTCTTCTTCTTGCTGGTGGAGGGTGGTGCAGAATGAGTCACTTCAGGCACCAGGTCCGGATGGACCCACATGACCTCCCCTCCTGATGTGGTAAGGGGTACTAGACCAGCAGCCTGGTCTTGGGGAGGTGGAAGATTAGCAACCTCCATTGTTGCCCGAAGGATGGGCACTACGCCGTCTTGAGTCTTTGTCGGAGGGAAGCCGCCGAACTGTACTGACACCATGTTGGCTGCCACGGTCACCTCTTCGAAATTAATAGCCTGGGCCTTAGAATCGATGAGATGCTGGATGTATCGCTTCTGTTGGAAGCAGTCTTGCGTAGCATGGTGGACGTAGTGATGGTAGTGACAGTACTTATGGCTCTCCATTTTTGTCGGTCGAGGTTTCCGTCTTGGTGGGGGGAGCTTAACTTTACCCCTTGTATGAGCATGTCCAAGATGGGCTTGACATGGCTGTCCTCGAAGGAGTAGGTCATCTGAGGCCACTGCTTTTCTGCCAGCTTTGGTTCATGCTTCTGGGCTACATCGGCCACTATAGCCTGCTTGCCCTTGTTATCTCGGTTATTGGAGGAATTATCGCTGCTGTTGTTGTTGGTATTAGGGCGTTTACCCTTGTCCTCTCCCTCCGAGATGTGCAGTCCCAATTGGTGAGCTTTCTTCAACTTGTCTTCTACGTCAGTGGCAGTGATGATGAACGTCTTCCAGTCCTTAAACTGACTTTTTTCCATCCAGAGGCTGATTTTGGGGAGCAGCCTCTTTTGGCAAATTTTAATTAAGGAGAAATCAGGGTTACCGGAAGGCAACTTCATCGCGGTTTGGCGAAATCGCTCAATATAGTTCCTTGTCAGCTCCTTTTCTCCTTGAACAACGTCCATGAGGGTGGACATCATCACGTCTTTTCCTACATCGTAGAACCTCTCTAGGAACATATGTTTGAAGCCAGCAAAGGAATGGATGCAGTTGTCCGACAAGTTGTGGTACCAGTCGAAGGTGACCCCTTCCAATGCCCTGATGAGCAATCGCATAAGGATGGCATCGTCATGGGGCAGATGGTCGGTTGTGACCTCGAAGTAAGTGATGTACCGGCTTGCAGAGGTATTGCCATCATAGGAATTGATGTTGAATGGCTTATATCTTGGTGGGAAGGGAACATCTCTCCATGCAGCAGGATACGGTTACCGTATTCTGAGGTCCTGGGAGGTTTCTCGAGCGTAAAACATGGCCCGGAGCTCCTGGACCTCTCTTCTTGCCTTTCTGGCCTCGTCTACAGCGGTAGGAGCCGATATTTCAGGAGGATTATCACTCGGGTTTGGTGTAGCTGAGTTTGAATCCGTATTGACCGCGGGACCCAAGCTTGTTTAGCCAGGCGTCCTTCCTTGCAGAGTTGGAAGGGCCGCTTTGATCTCGTCCACAGACTTGAATAAGGTATGCAGTATGGTCTCCAGAGTGTCGATGCGTTGGCGATCACTAGGACCGTCTTGGTCGTTGTTCGTCATGAACGCCGTCCTCATATGAGGAAAACTGGAAGGAACGATGGACGACGTGCCCTCCGAATCATACCCTTGTACAGAGAAGTCGTCAGGGTATGTGGAAATGTTCTCCTCTGGTTCAGACTCAGAAGGGGTAGTACCCCCAGCTTCAGAGCTTACCTCGTCTTGAGAGTTGTGGACATTCTCGGGGACGTCAGAACCTGCTGTATCTGTTGGGGGAACTGTTTTCCCTGGATTATCTTTCTGGAACATCGGATTGTCGTGGATGTTCGGAGGAGTGTACCCCCGGCTCCAGCACCTCCCAGAGATATGGACGATGGATCTCCATATGTGGCAGATTTTGTCTTTGAGCGGGTACATTGGTAAACTCCTCCTGTAACGGTCGTGTACAACCGCTTAGAAGAGAGCTTCCTGGTTATGCTGGTTGAGATTTTCGGGGTGGAGATATTTGTTTTCTTCCCTCTCCTGCCGCCAGGGATTTTTTGAGCAGAATTGCAGGAGGTGATGAGAAGCGCCTCGTCCTCTGAGTTTGGTTGTTGCAGTCATTGGAAGACGGACTACCGGTCTTCTTGTATTGTCGCATTGTTGCAGCAGCAGTTTATAATGACTTGGGTGCAGTGATGTCCATAGAAGGACTCTCTGCACACCCAGGCTTCTTCTGGTTCCTTGTGCTTGTGAAGGATCACGTCACATAAGTCAGGTGCGTCTCGAGCAAACTTTACACCCGTTTTATGGGCCTTGGAATCCCGAGCACCCGAGTGTGTTGGCACCATGTTTATTCCCTGATTGTTGGAAGATTCTTGGGAACCACTCTGTCCGTTTGCCGTCGGGGGATGGACTCGAGTGGTTCTGTACAAGTTTCCATCGGAGGCCCGCATAACAGTAAGTGGAGCGCTCGGATGGTCAGAGGTTGGGACAGCTGACTGAGCTCGTCGAGCCCGTGCTGTCCTAGACTTCTTCGCTCTAGCACCCGAGGGTGCATTGTAGGAAGTATCCAAATAGTGCCGCACAGAGTCTGGCACATTTTCTTGGGAGCATCTGGAGTCAGGACCGCATGAGAGGCGGTCAAAGACTGAACCCGAGCCGCCTGGAGCAAATGATCTGTGGCTGGGATTGGTAGCCGCATAGGCTGTCTTCATGCGGCTGGCATTTGGGGCCGCTTGAGCAGTTTGTATACGGCTGGGAGTTGTGGTCGTATGAGCCTCCTTCATGCGGCTGGCAGTTGTGGCCGCATGAGCCTTCTCCATACGGCTGGCAGTTGTGGCCTCATGAGCTTTCTCCATGCGGCTGGCCTTTGTGGCCACATGAGTCTTCTCCATGCAGCTGGCCTTTGTGGTCGCATGAGTCTTCATGCGACTGGCGCCCTTATGCGGCTTCCGCACAGAGTTATCCCTTGTTCCCGTAAGTCCAGCATCGTAGTACTTTTCTCTGCCGGGCTTGGGGACAGCAGGGTTCTCTGTGGCCTGAAGTGGGGCCGCATGCGAATCTCCGCCGTCCTGGGCAGTAGAGAACACTTCGTCCAGAGCTTGGAGAGGAGCAAATGATTTGGGCCTCCACTCCATGCAGGCCTTCTTCGTGCGATCTTCCTTCTGGATCGGGCTAGCGCTCCCGTCGGAGAGTATTTCTTCAAACGCCTGTTGGTCAAAACGGACGACTAGCATCTGTTGTAAGAAGCCAAGTTTAGCTGCGTCCGATTGCGTCACCAACTTCTCAACCGTAGAGAAGTTAGTCCCCAGCAGAGTCGCCATTGTGTTTGCCATTGATTATAAAAGAACAGAACAATTTTATGGAAGGACTAGACATTTACTTCACAATACAAACTCGCACGTACAAAGAGAGCCTAGGAATAAAACCTAGGAAAAGCAATCTAAGTACAATTGTTTAGTTTTTTTGGGGGGTGACGGTAGAGGCTCGGGAGAGTGCTATCAACTCTGCCTTACTCCTTGGACGATCGGACGTCGCTTCGGCTCTGGTGAAGAAATGCTCCTGATGGGTGCTCTTTGCTCTATATCTCTCTCTCTGTGTCTCTGCCGCTCTCTGTCCAGCCTTTTTACAAGGGAATAGCACCTTGCTATTTATAGGGCTTTGTGATAAGTAGGGTGTGCAGTAATTACTCCTTAAAAAGTGGGTGGTTCGGGATTTGGTTAAGATTAGCCTTGATCTTTTTTGTTGGAAACTAATATGGCATGTTAATGTTGATTGCAAAAAATTTGGGCAGTTAATGTTGATTGTAACAAATCTGGGCAATTAATGTTGATTGCACCAAATCTGCATGGTTTTTTGGAAATCGATCTGGGCAGTTAATGTTGATTGCAACAAATCTGCATTGTTATGATTTTTTGGTTGCAAAATTCGAGTGGATAAATCTTAGTCAATCTTCTGCCACGTGCCCCAACCGCCATTATGCTGAGAGCCGTATGAACGCGGGTAGACAAGTCATAGTCGATCTTCTGCCACATGTCCCAACTGCCATTATGCTGCAAGCCGCATAGACGGAGCATCTTTGCATAGCCGCATGAGTGTGATCCCAACTACCGAGCCGCATGAAGGTGGCAGTCGCATGAGAATGACAGCCGCATAAGAGTGAACCCCAACTGAACCGCATAAGGGTAGCCCTCACAATCCGAGCCACATGAGAGTGGCAGCCGCATGGGGGTGGCCTCCAACTGAACCGTATAAGGGTGGCCCTAACAATTCGAGCTGCATGAGAGTGGCAGCCGCATGGGGGTGGCCTCCAACTGAACTGCATAGGGTGGATCCCACGACCGAGCCGCATGGAAGTCTTTGAAGCGATCCCCATAAGGAGCTTTGAAATTGGTGGATTGTGCCAGCTATAAAGATTTTATCTCGTCTCTCCAGGAGCACGCCATTATGACAGAGCCATTATTTTACTTTTATGTCAGAGCTGTCAATCCTTCGTTGTCGGAGCTGCCGCCTTCCTGTGTCAGGGTAATTACTGAGCTAGCTGTACAGAGTATTTGTCACGACCCGCACCCACTGTGAGGGTACGAGTACGTAACAGCGCCCAGCCTACGCCGCAGTATCGGCGGTAGAACGCTGTTCTAAGTCTCTAACTAACCATCAACTCATGCAGCATATAATGTACTCATCATGATCAACTCCGAACGGAGGACAAGTATAAGATAAGGTGTATCTCAATCACAGTCTAAGCACGATAAGATAACACATAATTGTAACTAAGAATTTGAAGACAAAAGTAAATACTGAAATAATAACAATATCTGAAAATCTCAAATACATCTCAAGTCTCAAATCTCTATACAACAAGCTCTAAATGAAAATAAATACAAGTCTACTAGACTAAATTCCGATCACTCCTGAGTGTCAGGGCCATAGGTAGCTAAGCCATCTCCTCAGTAAAATGTAGGGCATGTGTCCTCAGGGCAATCATCTGTAAAATTTTCAATAGGTCCAGTCAGGACAGGAACGAGCACATCTCATCTAGAAAACCCAAGTAAATGACAGAGAACTATAAAGCAGTTATAGGCAGTTGTATTGATGAAATGGCAGTTTATATTCAGGTGATGGTAAGAAAGACAGATAAAGTGCAAGGAAAGTAAATACTAAACAAGAGAAGAATCATAGCAATGAAGACTGTAAAAATGAACTAGCTGAAACAGGGTAATATGATATAAAGTCCAGACAACATGTAGACCAGTGTAACTCCAATGTAAGTCCAGTACAGGATGAATCTCATACAAGATGAATCCAGCAAGGGACGATTCCAGTCATAGTGATCAATGATTCCAGGGTTGGTCCAGCCTATACTCTAGCAGTGTGTTTTAAAATACCGAGATCGACATGTAAACGGCTATGGGTAAATCCGGCACATCACACACCTGGCCGGGTGTGAGATGGCTATCATTCCAGTAGATTCCAGTATGGATGATTCCAGTAATGGGGTATGTCTACATGTCTTACTCTAGTATTTCCCCTCCCAGCAAGTGAATCCAGAATTCTGACACAATAATTCAAGATGAGTCCAGCCAAGTACAATAATACCAGTAAATAATTCCGGGGTGATTCCAGTAATGATTCCAGTAGGTGATTCCAGTAATAGAAGCCGGAAACGATGATACCAGTAAATGAGGCCAGAATAAATGTGTGTCGTATACATGAATCCAGAAATAATAGTACGTGTTTGTAACAGAGAATCACATACAGCTAACTAGAACTGAAATACAGTAATTGACAAATAAATAAGAGAACTATCAGAGAATGTACTCGCCTGATACTCTGAAAAGAGTAGTGTAATGTCAGATGTCTGCACCAGAGTCACAATGTCCTAAATAGAGCAGTACAGGTTATAATGTGTTTAAAAATAAGATAAATGAAGTCTACGATGCAATCTACATGAATTCTAGGCCAATCTAGGTCAAGGTCAACTCTAAGTCAACCAAGAAGTCAACCTAGGTCTAGCAAGTCTAATCTAGGTCAATCTTAGTCTGACTAGGTTTAACTAGTCTAATCTAGCTAGTATACACTATACACTAGTCTATAGGACTCTACACATGTGTATACTTCATATACACAAGACCACACAAGGCTACCATAGACTATGTACCTAGGTTATAGGCCATGGGTCATATCACATATGGGCCAAAACACTATATATCTATATACACAATAATATGTATACCAATAGTGTTATCTATTTCACATATATATTCACATTACATATTTATATATATCACCCTCACCTTTATATACATATGTAACATACATACACATAGAGATTTATGGAATCAAGGCAATGTGTGTGTTTATGGGGAAATCAGTGAAGGGTGTCACATGGGATTGAAACTGGAACAGTGAAGACATTCTCTTATTTCCAATGTTGAATCCCCAAGTTAACATTCAAATTTTCTTTCTTGTGTTAACAGTTAATAGGATAGGAATTATGTGTGTGTACCATGTTTGTGAGTTTAAAACAGTGTGCCTGTGTGTGTGAAACAGTGTGGAATTCAGGGAAATCAGAAAATATGAGGTGTATGTGTATAATGAAACTTGTTCTCAGGTTTTATGAAAATAGTGAATGTATGAATGAAAACTAACATGTACACATCCTCCTATTGATCATGAACCCAAACATGAACCTATACATGCATGCCTACTGCTGCTACTATGCCACTGCTGCTATGCAATGCATAACCCAGGCTGAGCCAAAACAGGGCAAGCTAAGGCAATGCCTTGCCTGCTCCTGCAGACTCAGCCAAGGCCAATGCCTAGTCAAAACAGTAAGGAAAAAATGTCAGTCCAGTGTGTGGACAGGTTCAGTTTACACCATCTTAAACCCAAATCACCAATCCACATCCCAATCTCAGGTTCTCTACAACCTACATTCAATTTCTCAGGTTTGTTTGCAGGGGGAAATCCTCAGTTTTCAAGTTCAATACAGAAATTAATACCCCCCTCCATGTGAACCCTTCTTAACATTTTAATACAATGAATCCAAATCTCAGTTTTGTCAATGAATGAATTCTCAGGTAATCAAATTCTCTGAAATCATGTGAACATCCATTTCAGTTTTTAGGAGAATCAAAATTCAGTTTTCTACTCTAACCCCAATCTCCAGGTAACCTACATATGTAATCTAATTTCTCATGCATCACAATTTATCACACAACAAATAGTTATCCTACATTGAAATTTTCAGGAATCCAAAGATGGTTGGTATCAGAGAAATGAGGGAATAGCTCTAACAGTGTATATGAATGATACAAAACCCTATTCCTTCATGGCCTTGCCAATCCCTTGCTCACCCAATCTCTGTTCAGGTATGCAGGGCCAAGGTGTTGAGCCTTAGGCCAACCACTGCTACTGCCTAAATTACTGTCCTGCAAATACAAGCCAGGCAAGCCAATTCAGGGCAAGCCAAGGCTAGGCAACCTGCTGCTGCTGCCAATGGCGCTGCCTGTACTGCCAATGCAATGCAAAGCCAGGCTAGGCCAAGGCCGCCAACTGCAAGGCAATACCCTTCCCACAGAACCTGGGCTGAACCCAGTTCAGCCCCACAAATCAGCTTCCTAGCATCATTCAACCCAACCCCATAAGCTAATCCCATGTCCTATTGTCAACTAACCTGTCAAAGCCCACATCCTAATGGCAACATTCATCCAAACCAATTCAAATCACGAAATAACAGTGTTCACACAAGTGTCCATCTCATGTCCCTGTGGAAGGATGAAACAGTGTGCACAAGTGTAGGAAAAATAGAGAATTGGGGTTTCAGCCTACATTCAGTGATGTGTATGAGTGTCTAATGTGTGTGCATCAGTGTGTTGACAGTTGTGTCAAATGAGGTTGTGAAGATTAGGAGATAGGAGTGTGTGGCTAAAATCAGTGTGATATATATATAGAAGTTTCAGTTCATACAAGGTGTGTGTCAAGGTACAGGAAGGAAAAACCTGTGTGTGCACACATGTGTGTGAGAGTATTGTGTGTACTGCCCATGTGTCAAAGGGTGAAGGTGAGCATAGCAGTGTCAATACATGGTGTCCCAGTGTGTCCAAGTGTCAAGAACACAAGTGTATCAGTTGACAGTTAAAACAATGTATCAGCAACCCTTTTCGAAATCTAATTTCAATATCAAACTTTAATTAAAATAGGAAAATTTGTGTTCAGTCATAGACACATATCTCAGGTGTCCAGTGGTGTCTGAAAGTGTCCAAAAATTAGGACACGAAGGTGTCCAATATGCAAAAATTCAGTGTTATCAGAAACTGTGAAAAACTGGGCTCGTGCACACATGTCGAGTCCAAAAGGACACGACACAGTCAATCATATATCTTGTACACGTGTCTAGGGCTAGAGGGGGTCTAGGGGTACGTGTGTGTCACCCTGACCAGTGTCCAAGTGTCGCGTGTCCTGAGCACGATACACGAAACAGTAAAGAAAAACAGTGCGCACAGTGTATTGAGAAACCCGTGCGAGTGTGTTTTCTTCGTGCACACAAAACGAGATCCCCTAAAATTTTACATGTGTCGTGTCAGTCACTAGAGGGAAGTGTCCATAAAATTTGGTGTCAAAACATTGCGTGTCGTGTCCGCAATCAAGGTCGAGCAGCAGGGC
Source organism: Iris pallida (assembly GCA_029216955.1). Classification (NCBI taxonomy): domain Eukaryota; kingdom Viridiplantae; phylum Streptophyta; class Magnoliopsida; order Asparagales; family Iridaceae; genus Iris; species Iris pallida. The sequence continues at coordinate 45,124 of JANAVB010034579.1, read as the reverse complement.
AGCCGTACGGTGCCTGTGCGCTGTGTCGTGCACGTGGTGCGTGTCCGATTTGGACACAAAAAAACTACAAAAATCTAATCAGTCTTCATAAAATATATTCCACACATCAGGAGCTTTCAAAATATATAATTTGTTTTGAAAATGGAGAACAAAAAGTTCATTGAGGCATTACATCAAACACTTAACATACAATACGACACGTGTCCGATACGGACACCAAACGGACACAAATTCCACCCAAATTTCAGGGACACCTAGGGGACTCCTAGATCTAGCCCTACATGTAAAGAAAACTGAAATTTGAATCAATTTGGAGAGTTTTACCTATAGGTGCAAAAAGCATGAAAAAGCTCCAAATTGGGGATTCTTCCTCTTGGTGCCAAATGCTCCAAATTGTCCCAAAGCTGGGATAAACTCAGAAATCAGAAAATAGGAGGGTGTTAGGTTCTAATGCAAAAAACTAGGATCAAAAAGGAATTAAAATAGATTTATGGGGATTTTTGCAAGAGGGACAATACCTTTCCTTCTCCAATGTTAAAATGAATAAAAGAAGGAGGCAAGCCCTAGAGAATAAGTGTTTATATAGGGTGGGGATCCCTATGGCTGGTCATTTAGGGTTTGGTTAGGGTTAGGGCTTCTAGTTATGGGCCATGGGCCAAGTCATGATCAAAATAAATCATTTAGCCATAAGTCATTTCATGAAACCATGACTTAATGCACTAAATCAAATCCCCTCATTCTAAAATTTAGTTTCTAATGACTAAAAATAGGTTAACCTAAGTTAGACTAGGGTCACCATGACTAGGGTTAGGTTCTAGGCTAGTCCACTAGGTCTCAACAAGTCAAGTCAACCAGAAATTCACCAATTCAACAAATCACCAAATAAATCAAATAAGTCAAAATAACCAAAATACCCCTAGGCTAAAAATAACAATTAAATCATCCTAATGATGTGGTTAGGCTCTAGGTCATGCAGTCTCTCAGGTTTCACTAGCAGCACATCAAAATCACAAGTCATGACTTAAACTAGTTTTTAAATAGTTTAAAAATAATTGAAAATCACCAAAAATCACCATATGAAATAAATATCAATAAATAATAATTATAATTATAAAATTTCAAAAATACCCTCATCTGGAAAACTGGGTGTTACAATCCTACCCACCTTATAAAAATTTCGTCCTCGAAATTAAGATGATCGCACCTCTCATAGGTCAAACCCCCAAGCAATCAAAGTCGAAGCAATACAATCCTACTGGTCGTGATTCCATAGTCTCGAACAGGGTAGCTATACTATCTAGCAATCACAAGCAATATCCTGGCAGGTACTAAGGAAAATCACACATGGAAGTGGGGAGGAAGAACAAGAAGGTCAAACCTGCTAATCCATCACCTGCGATGTCAGTCTCCTCAGCTGCCATCGCAAAAGCTTCACCCCTCTGGTGCTGAGCTACAGGTGGCCTAGCCCCCTCAAAAGGAGGTGCAATGGGACAATCTATCTTCTGGTGGGCAGCTGACCCACAGAAATAGCAAACCTCAACCTCTTCCTGCACTGCTCCCAAATGTGTCCTGGCTTCTTGCAGTAGGAACAACTGATCGCCTTCGGGTCCTGACCCCGATACTGATGCTGCACCTGCTGAACTCCCACTGGTGCCTGCGTCTGCTGAATCTGCACATGAGGCCTCTTGGCCAGGCCTCCGCTGCTGCTGGTACCGTGAGCGTCCCGTCCCCTCTTGAGCCTTAGCTCAAGGTCATCCTCAGCCAGTAAAGCTCCCGTCAAAATCTTCTCGAAAGTGGCATCCATGTTGCCCTTGGTCAGGACTTGACTTCCTTGACCAGACCCTTCCGAAACCTCTGGGCCTTCGCCGCCTCGCTCAAACCCTCTACGAATCTGCTGAGGCGGCCAAACTCCCCGGCGTACTCCTCCACTGACAGGCTCCCCTGCACTAGGCTCTCGAACTGCGACTCCAAGGCTCTGAGCGCTGAATTTGGAAAGAACTTCTTCTTGAAGAAGCCCCTGAACTCCTTCCAAGTCTGTCCAGCTACTCCCACCCTGGGGTCTGACTGATACCAGGTGCGAGCAAGATCTCGCATCCGGCTAGCTGCGGCCTAGATCTGCAGATCTGCTGGTATCCTGGCCAGGCGAAAGATCTCCTTTATATTCTCGATCCACTCGTCGGCATATAAGATCCCCTCTGTCCCTAGAAAGTCTCTGGGGCTCATCTTCTGAAACTGCTCGATCCCCGGTGTCCTCGGCTGCTGTATTACTGGTCGAGCTGCGACTGCCGTAAGGGCCAACTCCATGCCTCGGTCCTGTCGGGCCTGCTGCCGGTCCATAAACTGCTGGAAGTAGGCAAACATCTGTGCCGTATCCACGTGTCCTGTAGGTGGCGGCTGCTGGAACTCCATCTCTGGGATGACTGGGTCCTGCTCCAGAGCTGGTGGAGGCACACCCCCTGCTGCTGCTGCTAAAGTCTCAATATCGGCAGAGGTAGCAGGAGCTGCATCCACCTGACCCTGCTGATCTGGCTGAGAGGTGGCAGTCCCCTCTACAACGACTGCTGCACCCGAGCGATGTGATCGTGTCTCCACCATCCTGAAGACAGATCGAACAAGGAAGTCAATACTGAGCAGGAATCGATATATCAAAGGAGGACAGTTATTTCAAAGAAGGCAAATCAGTACGATATGTAGATGGCATGATTCAAAGCAGAATTTTTTCTAACTGTGATTGAGTGCCTCTCCAGTAAAGCCTATCTATTAGTCCTAACGCAGGCTCGCAGCAGAACAACTAAGTCGCCGTACTACTACGATATCGCACTAATGCGACTCTCGACCTGCATGGGCCACCACTAAAAATGTGTCACGACCCGCACCCACTGTGAGGGTACGAGTACGTAACAGCGCCCAGCCTACGCCGCAGTGTCGGCGGTAGAACGCTGTTCTAAGTCTCTAACTAACCATCAACTCATGCAGCATATAATGTACTCATCATGATCAACTCCGAACGGAGGACAAGTATAAGATAAGGTGTATCTCAATCACAGTCTAAGCACGATAAGATAACACATAATTGTAACTAAGAATTTGAAGACAAAAGTAAATACTGAAATAATAACAATATCTGAAAATCTCAAATACATCTCAAGTCTCAAATCTCTATACAACAAGCTCTAAATAAAAATAAATACAAGTCTACTAGACTAAATCCCGATCACTCCTGAGTGTCGGGGCCATAGGTAGCTAAGCCATCTCCTCAGTAAAATGTAGGGCATGTGTCCTCAGGGCAATCATCTGTAAAATTTTCAACAGGTCCAGTCAGGACAGGAACGAGCACATCTCATCTAGAAAACCCAAGTAAATGACAGAGAACTATAAAGCAGTTATAGGCAGTTGTATTGATAAAATGGCAGTCTATATTCAGGTGATGGTAAGAAAGACAGATAAAGTGCAAGGAAAGTAAATACTAAACAAGAGAAGAATCATAGCAATGAAGACTGTAAAAATGAACTAGCTGAAACAGGGTAATATAATATAAAGTCCAGACAACATGTAGACCAGTGTAACTCCAATGTAAGTCCAGTACAGGATGAATCTCATACAAGATGAATCCAGCAAGGGACGATTCCAGTCATAGTGATCAATAATTCCAGGGTGAGTCCAGCCTATACTCTAGCAGTGTGTTTTAAAATACCGAGATCGACATGTAAACGGCTATGGGTAAATCCGGCACATCACACACCTGGCCGGGTGTGAGATGGCTATCATTCCAGTAGATTCCAGTAGGGGTGATTCCAGTAATGGGGTATGTCTACATGTCTTACTCTAGTATTTCCCCTCCCAGCAAGTGAATCCAGAATTCCGACACAATAATTCAAGATGAGTCCAGCCAAGTACAATAATACCAGTAAATGATTCCGGGGTGATTCCAGTAATGATTCCAGTAGGTGATTCCAGTAATAGAAGCCGGAAACGATGATACCAGTAAATGAGGCCAGAATAAATATGTGTCGTATACATGAATGCAGAAATAATAGTACGTGTTTGTAACAGAGAATCACATACAGCTAACTAGAACTGAAATACAGTAATTGACAAATAAATGAGAGAACTATCAGAGAATGTACTCGCCTGATACTCTGAAAAGAGTAGTGTAATGTCAGATGTCTGCACCAGAGTCACAATGTCCTAAATAGAGCAGTACAGGTTATAATGTGTTTAAAAATAAGATAAATGAAGTCTACGATGCAATCTACATGAATTCTAGGCCAATCTAGGTCAAGGTCAACTCTAAGTCAACCAAGAAGTCAACCTAGGTCTAGCAAGTCTAATCTAGGTCAATCTTAGTCTGACTAGGTTTAACTAGTCTAATCTAGCTAGTATACACTATACACTAGTGTATAGGACTCTACACATGTGTATATTTCATATACACAAGACCACACAAGGCTACCATAGACTATGTACCTAGGTTATAGGCCATGGGTCATATCACATATGGGCCAAAACACTATATATCTATATACACAATAATATGTATACCAATAGTGTTATCTATTTCACATATATATTCACATTACATATTTATATATATCACCCTCACCTTTATATACATATGTAACATACATACACATAGAGATTTATGGAATCAAGGCAATGTGTGTGTTTATGGGGAAATCAGTGAAGGGTGTCACATGGGATTGAAACTGGAACAGTGAAGACATTCTCTTATTTCCAATGTTGAATCCCCAAGTTAACATTCAAATTTTCTTTCTTGTGTTAACAGTTAATAGGATAGGAATTGTGTGTGTGTACCATGTTTGTGAGTTTAAAACAGTGTGCCTGTGTGTGTGAAACAGTGTGGAATTCAGGGAAATCAGGAAATATGAGGTGTATGTGTATAATGAAACTTGTTCTCAGGTTTTATGAAAACAGTGAATGTATGAATGAAAACTAACATGTACACATCCTCCTATTGATCATGAACCCAAACATGAACCTATACATGCATGCCTACTGCTGCTACTATGCCACTGCTGCTATGCAATGCATAACCCAGGCTGAGCCAAAACAGGGCAAGCTAAGGCAATGCCTTGCCTGCTCCTGCAGACTCAGCCAAGGCCAATGCCTAGTCAAAACATTGAGGAAAAAATGTCAGTCCATTGTGTGGACAGGTTCAGTTTACACCATCTTAAACCCAAATCACCAATCCACATCCTAATCTCAGGTTCTCTACAACCTACATTCAATTTCTCAGGTTTGTTTGCAGGGGGAAATCCTCAGTTTTCAGGTTCAATACAGAAATTAATACCCCCCTCCATGTGAACCCTTCTTAACATTTTAATACAATGAATCCAAATCTCAGTTTTGTCAATGAATGAATTCTCAGGTAATCAAATTCTCTGAAATCATGTGAACATCCATTTCAGGTTTTAGGAGAATCAAAATTCAGTTTTCTACTCTAACCCCAATCTCCAGGTAACCTACATATGTAATCTAATTTCTCATGCGTCACAATTTATCACACAACAAATAGTTATCCTACATTGAAATTTTCAGGAATCCAAAGATGGTTGGTATCAGAGAAATGAGGGAATAGCTCTAACAGTGTATATGAATGATACAAAACCCTATTCCTTCATGGCCTTGCCAATCCCTTGCTCACCCAATCTCTGTTCAGGTATGCAGGGCCAAGGTGTTGAGCCTTAGGCCAACCACTGCTACTGCCTAAATTACTGTCCTGCAAATACAAGCCAGGCAAGCCAATTCAGGGCAAGCCAAGGCTAGGCAACCTGCTGCTGCTGCCAATGGCGCTGCCTGTACTGCCAATGCAATGCAAAGCCAGGCTAGGCCAAGGCCGCCAACTGTAAGGCAATACCCTTCCCACAGAACCTGGGCTGAACCCAGTTCAGCCCCACAAATCAGCTTCCTAGCATCATTCAACCCAACCCCATAAGCTAATCCCATGTCCTATTGTCAACTAACCTGTCAAAGCCCACATCCTAATGGCAACATTCATCCAAACCAATTCAAATCACAAAATAACAGTGTTCACACAAGTGTCCATCTCATGTCCCAGTGGAAGGGTGAAACAGTGTGCACAAGTGTAGGAAAAATAGAGAATTGAGGTTTCAGCCTACATTCAGTGATGTATATGAGTGTCTAATGTGTGTACATCAGTGTGTTGACAGTTGTGTCAAATGAGGTTGTGAAGATTAGGAGATAGGAGTGTGTGGCTAAAATCAGTATGATATATATATAGAAGTTTCAGTTCATACAAGGTGTGTGTCAAGGAGCAGGAAGGAAAAACCTGTGTGTGCACACATGTGTGTGAGAGTATTGTGTGTACTGCCCATGTGTCAAAGGGTGAAGGTGAGCATAGCAGTGTCAATACATGGTGTCCCAGTGTGTCCAAGTGTCAAGAACACAAGTGTATCAGTTGACAGTTAAAACAATGTATCAGCAACCCTTTTCGAAATCCAATTTCAATATCAAACTTTAATTAAAATAGGAAAATTTGTGTTCAGTCATAGACACATATCTCAGGTGTCCAGTGGTGTCTGAAAGTGTCCAAAAATTAGGACACGAAGGTGTCCAATATGCAAAAATTCAGTGTTATCAGAAATTGTGAAAAACTGGGCTCGTGCACACATGTCGAGTCCAAAAGGACACGACACAGTCAATCATATATCTCGTGCACATGTCTAGGGCTAGAGGGGGTCTAGGGGTACATGTGTGTCACCCTGACCAGTGTCCAAGTGTCGCGTGTCCTGAGCACGAGACACGAAACAGTGAAGAAAAACAGTGCACAGTGTATTGAGAAACTCGTGCGAGTGTGTTTTCTTCGTGCACACAAAACGAAATCCCCTGAAATTTTACATGTGTTATGTCAGTCACTAGAGGGAAGTGTCCATAAAATTTGGTGTCAAAACATTACGTGTCGTGTTCGCAATCAAGGTCGAGCAGCAGGGCAGCCGTACGGTGCCTGTGCGCTGTGTCGTGCACGTGGTGCGTGTCCAATTTGGACACGAAAAAACTACAAAAATCTAATCAGTCTTCACAAAATATATTCCACACATCAGGAGCTTTCAAAATATATAATTTCTTTTGAAAATGGAGAACAAAAAGTTCATTGAGGCATTACATCAAACACTTAACATACAATACGACACGTGTCCGATACGGACACCAAACGGACACAAATTCCACCCAAATTTCAGGGACACCTAGCGGACTCCTAGATCTAGCCCTACATGCAAAGAAAACTAAAATTTGAATCAATTTGGAGAGTTTTACCTATAGGTGCAAAAAGCATGAAAAAGCTCCAAATGGAGGATTCTTTCTCTTGGTGCCAAATGCTCCAAATTGTCCCAAAGCTGGGATAAACTCAGAAATTAGAAAATAGGAGGGTGTTAGGTTCTAATGCAAGAAACTAGGATCAAAAAGGAATTAAAATAGATTTATGGGGATTTTTGTAAGAGGGACAATACCTTTCCTTCTCCAATGTTAAAATGAATAAAAGAAGGAGGCAAGCCCTAGAGAATAAGTGTTTATATAGGGTGGGGATCCCTATGGCTGGTCATTTAGGGTTTGGTTAGGGTTAGGGCTTCTAGTTATGGGCCATGGGCCAAGTCATGATCAAAATAAATCATTTAGCCATAAGTCATTTCATGAAACCATGACTTAATGCACTAAATCAAATCCCCTCATTCTAAAATTTAGTTTCTAATGACTAAAAATAGGTTAACCTAAGTTAGACTAGGGTCACCATGACTAGGGTTAGGTTCTAGGCTAGTCCACTAGGTCTCAACAAGTCAAGTCAACCAGAAATTCACCAATTCAACAAATCACCAAATAAATCAAATAAGTCAAAATGACCAAAATACCCCTAGGCTAAAAATAACAATTAAATCATCCTAATGATGTGGTTAGGCTCTAGGTCATGCAGTCTCTCAGGTTTCACTAGCAGCACATCAAAATCACAAGTCATGACTTAAACTAGTTTTTAAATAGTTTAAAAATAATTAAAAATCACCAAAAATCACCATATGAAATAAATATCAATAAATAATAATTATAATTATAAAATTTCAAAAATACCCTCATCTGGAAAATTGGGTGTTACAGTATTTATGGCCAGCTGTAAAGGCCTGTTTTGTGTCGCATGAGGCCACGTGGCTTCCCCTTCATCTTTCTGAGCCGCATGAAGCTGTCGGGTCCTTTTGAGCCGCATGATGGCTCCTTCAGCTATGAGCCGCATGGGGCTGATTTTCGGGTCGCATAAGAATTTATTTATATTTTTCCATGCTTCTACAGTCATATTCTTACGTTATCATGAATGAGAGAAACTTGCATAAAATGGCTAGTATTATATTCTTGAAGCCAAAAAAAAGATCTACAACTTTCATGTTCTGAGTTTTTCAAGATTGTAGCTACAAAATAGTTCAAACGGACAAAAACGGTCATTTCGAATGATTTGCGTGTCACGACCCGCACCCTGATTAGGGGCACCAACACGTGGGTACGTCTGGCCTACGCCGCAGAATCGGCGGTAGAACGCTGTATAGGTCGTCTGTAAATACTACAACTAAACTGTATAAGGGTACATGTTATCTCCGTACGGAGGAATATAATATAGCATAACTCAATCACAAGATAAAACTCGAATAGATAGCACGAAATGGAAATGTCATAGAAGTAAAAACAGGAAATAAGTTCAGGATCCAACACATCTAAGAGATATAAAAAACATCACAGAAACTCAAAATATAATATAAAATACTACAGTCTGAAAACACTAGCTGGATCGCAGTCCAGGCAAACCTAACTAAGCTATACTAGTCCGGGTGTGCAAAGTCCAGTGGCTCAACTATCAGGCCACATTCATGGACTAAGTCTCCATCTATCTCGACCCCATAGTAGGTCGAGCAGTCTGCCTCAGAATCATCTATAAAATATCAACGATATCCTGTCAAAAAAATAAGCAAGTACAAACAATAACAGCAGTTCCATATGAATTGACAAATTCTATAAGAGACAATTATAATGAAATACAAAACAAAGATATAGAATGACTTGGGAGCTATTCGGAAGTCGAGTTACAACCTGTAAACCAAACAAAGACCGGGGTTGTAACCCTTCTCCCGAACAGAACTTAGCCTCCAATCAAGGTTTAGCATAAGATCATGTAGAACATGTGAGTACTGAATATCATAACATGGTAAGAAAAGTACTTAGAACTGAGTAGGATATATGATATAATAAAATAAATATAAAATATGCCATAAATTAATAGAGCATTATGTGATCGGCTTGGGAATCAAGATCTGGCTTTCCATCTGACCGGCGATGAACAAGTATACAACGGAGCAGGATCAGGCAGGCCACCATGGAAAGCTATGAACAAGTAGGGTCAGGCTTTACCCGTCGTGAGGCGAGGGTATAGCTATGAACAAGTAACAAGTACAAGTGTGAAGAACAAGTAGGGATTTGAACACACAACCACTAATAACTCCCTATCCCCGAATAGTATATTGGATCCTGTCACCCTCATTTCCTGTATTTCCCGTATTTCGTATTTATACTCGTATCTGGATTTTGGCATGTATTTTTATTTTTCTCAACTTGGGGAATTTCAGTATTTCTCGTATTTTGGGTTTTGTCATGGCTCGGTTTTAATTGGGTTGGTTTGGTTTGGTTTATTATGCATTGGATCACCTTAGCCTATGCTACCCCCTCAACCCACCACAACTCCCCCTCTTTATAACTCCACCAATATTTTCTCTCTCCTCATAACCACCATTTATTTCCTTCTTCTTCTTCTTCTCCTTCCTCTATACAACTCTCCCAACCCTTGGCAAGTGCATCTTGCCACTACATGAGAACCCTCTTTTCTTTGTCCATTTGATAGATTAGGACATTGTGATCAACATTAGAACTTGGGTTTTTGTGATTTGGGGCCTCCATTGTGATAGATCTAAGTTATTTTCATTTTCGGATTTTGTATGGTTTGATCTCTTTAAGTTGGATTTTCATGGGTTTTGGTGTTTCCAAGTGGAAGAGCATTCAATTCTACCCAAGTTGAAACTTTGGAAATCTGGATTTGGAGTTCGGATGGCCAAGTTATGATGCTTTGAAGCTTTGGGTTCATCCATGGTGTACTTGCTGTTTGGAGGAGACAGTGAGCAGTGTGCAGAGCTGTTTAACTCACGCACACTGAGCTGTATGCACTCATTAGCATGCGTACGCAGACTTGAGTACGCTTCCTTTTGGAAGCGTGTCTCCTTGAGCGTGCGTGACTTTTCACGCAGCTGCTCCCTTGACCGTGCGTGACTTTTGCACATAAGCTGCCCTCCTTGAGCGTGCGTGACTTTTCACGCAGCTGCCCTCCTTGAGCATGCGTGACTTTTGTACGTATGCTGCCCTCCTTGAGCGTGCGTGACTTTTCACGCAGCTGCCCTCCTTGAGCGTGCGTGACTTTTGCACGTATGCTGCCCTCCTTGAGCGTGCGTGACTTTTCACGCAGCTGCTTCCTTGAGCGTGCGTGACTTTTCACGCAGCTGCTTCCTTGAGCGTGCGTGACTTTTCATGCAGCTGCTCCCTTGAGCGTGCGTGACTTTCACACAGCTGCTCCCCTTGAGCGTGCGTGACTTTTACGTACGCTGCTCCCCTTGAGTGTACCTTGGTACGCAGACTTGAGCGAGCCTTGCATGCGTGACTTTCACGCAGCGGCTCTCCCTAGCGTGCGTGCTTTTGTACGTATGCTGCCCCTTGATCCCTTTGCTTAACCCATTGGCTCTTGGAGTTTTAGTTTTATTTCTTTAAACTTGGCTTTTCTATAGCCCTGTATATTGATATTTTATTAGATATTTTATGCCCATTTTATATCCTTACGCCTTTTGTCATGAACTTGATTTTACTTAATATATTTGGAATGACTATTGTACATGGCATGGTATGACAAGGAACTAGCATAATACGACAGTGACCCGTAGTGGTGCACTCTTGACATGACCAACCTGACATGATAGTGGCCCGTCGTGGCGCACTTCTGACAAGTACCCTGACATGATTTATCTTGATAACTTAACTTGACCTGCCTTGACACCGTGGGCAATTCTTCTTGCTTGCTTGTTAAATCCACTTGTCCTGTCTTGCATCATGTCTAGGATGGGACTCCTGAGTACCACGGTCAGGAGTACCTACTAAAATGGATTAAGGTTAATAACTAGAATAACACATTAGTCATGAAGAGATGATACAGCTACAGGCAATCCCGTTACCTGGGCGCTCTTGGGATCTGTAGCCTGCCGTCGAGTAGGGCATATTTCCAGCACACCGTCGCGTGTTGCACCCTCTAAGTCACCTAAGGGTACATTTGTCTTCTGGACGATGTACCCACCAGAATTCAACCCCTAAATCTTCGACCTGGGTAACCTGGATGGTCTGCAGGGCTTGTGGCTGTGGAACAATCTCACCGTATCTTGTTAGTAATTAGGCCTGTGATAACCCTAGTTAGTTAAAGTAGTAAGCCATAGTATCTGCTTGGCCGTGATTGATTGAATGAGGTATAACCAGTTTAGCCATGTCTTGATCCAGTACAAGATTGCTCCCTGTCTTGATTTCTTGCATTATTATCTTACCGATAAATGGTGGGAAACCAAGTTCTGTTCAGATGAAGGTTTACAACCCCGGTCCTTGTTTGGTTTACAGGTTGTAACCTGGCTATCGGAATAGTCCCATGGTTATCTCGTCGTATATCACCCTGCCATGTTTTCATAAATTCTAGTTTTAATGTTAAATTTTCTTGTGCTGATTGCTGGCTTTTGTTCTTATTTCGTGACCCCCTTGTGGCACTTGCTCTTTCTGGGGTTGACCCAGTTGGTTTTGTGTGGCCAAATTTCGGAGCAACTCCCGAGGATCTACCAAGCTTCCTGCCTAATGGTGGCGACTAGAAGGAACCCGGGCTACGAGTGGGTTTTCTATTTTGTTTCGCTCACTCTATTGTAAAACTATTCTTTTGAGGCGTTTAGCCGACGAGCACCTGTTAGCTCGATGCACTTTACTTACTGTCTGCCTACGGGCTGTAAACATGATTAACAAATCCTAGGGTTGATCATGTACGACTAAACTCTTGCTAGTCCTAACATTTTGTAATGACTAGCTTCATGATCAGCTGAATATGTGATATTTGGGACGCCTTATTATTGTATATTTAATGATCATATATCTTGCGACCTTACTTACTTGCTTGTGATTGAGACATTAGGCTTGTTCATGACCATAAGAGACTGTTGGCTTGTAGTAAACCCTCATATTTCTAGACAGCCGTGACCGTATATCGAGGTGGTCTCCATTTCAATATACGTAGCTGGCTGTGTCTGCCCCCGCTATCCAGTATTCTGGTTCTGGGGCATGACACGGTTTAAGTGGTAGCCCATGCAGGTCTTGTCAATCAAGAAATGTGGGGGTTTATCGAATAGATGTCTCAATCAGTATTCGTCCTTGATCTCCGCCCTCATTTTCAAATCCCTGAATTTCTTACCCTGATTACATGCTTGTATCGTTGATCTGTCCTGGTCTTTCCTTATTGTTTCCCTGTGTCGTCTTCTTCAGCGGCACTGTACCTGACCCTGTCGATCAGCAAGGAAGAGTACCACCCGTGGACCAGCAGCAAACTGGAGATCAAGTCCAGCATTCCGGAGTCGCCTCCAGAGTTATACCTACTGGAGGAGAGTCACCAGTTCAGCCCGTCCAGCCCGCAGAGCCAGATGATGGTACCTTAGTAGGCCTCATCAGAACCTTGATAGCTTTCCAGGATCGTCGAAGCGACGCCCTGCACCAGACAGTTCAAGATGCTTTGACCCGAGGCGGACATCCAGGGAACCAGGCGGCAAACAGCTTCAAGCGATTGAACCCTCCTTTCTTCGACGGCACCGAGGATGCGATTGCCACGGATGCATGGCTTCAGGATACCGAGGTGATTCTGGAAGCAGCTAGGACACCCGAGAATGAGAAGGTGGCGGTGGTACGCCTGCAGTTGTTGGACTTGGCTCGCAGTTGGTGGGCAGCGCAAGCCATGGGATTAGTGGTACCCATTGCTTGGGCAGTATTTAGAGAGAGATTCCAGACGAAGTATTTCGATGCTGTGGCTCGGTACGACCTGCAGACCAGATTTACCAACTTGAAGCAAGGAGGCAGTTCAGTCGACAGTTATGCATCAGAGTTTTCTAGACTCAGTAGGTTTGCCCCCACCTTGGTGGCGACCGAGTTTGATAGAGCCCAGCAGTTCCAGCAGGGACTGCATTTGGAGATCTTGTTGGCAGTTGAACAGTTCGAGCACTGAACGTTCGATGCAGTCTTGAGAGCAGCTAGGAGACATGAGTACACCTCCCAAAGGATCGTGGATAGGACTGGAAGTAGGAAGCGGTCCCACAGTCAGATGCACCAATCATCAGCTCCAGCCCCGGCAGCTAGGGGATTGACCATTGGAACTCCGAGGCGGGCGACCTCAGCAACGTCGATTCAGCATTCGACCCCAACGTACCCGCAGCAGCAGAAGCAGAAGCAAACTTCAGCGATGGGATGTTCTCATTGCGGGAAGCCAGGGCATGTGGTGGCAGATTGTCGTAGGGCGCAAGGATTGTGCCTGGCTTGTAGAGCAGCAGATCATAGGATAGGGGCTTGCCCGAATAGGGGTGGTTCATCAGCATCCAACCCTTCTAGCTCTTCGGTGAGAGGACCGGCCCCAGCACCAGTTCAGCAGCAGCAGTATCAGTCTTCGAGGCCCTTGCCACCTCAGTCTCAGGCATTCCAGCAACAGCACCCCCAGCAGTATGCACAAGCCTAAGCTCAGACCCAGAATAGGCAGAGAGGTTTCCAGCAGAGGGGACCAGCAACCAGAGGACAAGGTCAGGCCATGATGATGGCTATGGAAGAAGAAGTTGTACCAGGTGAGGTTGTGACAGGTACTATTCTCGTCAACTCCTCTCCAGCGTCTGTATTATTTGATTCTGGTGCATCGCATTCATTTATGTCTGCACGATTTGCGACACGGATTGGATTGGAGCCCGAGTCATTATCAGTGAGGCTCAATATACTTACTGGTAATGGCCTTGTGGGACTAGATCGAATGTTTTCCTCGTGTCGGATCGTAGTTAGCGGTAGGGACTTCCCCGCTAGATTCATAGAGTTTCCTATGGCAGACTATGATGTAGTCCTAGGCATGGATTGGTTGAGAAACCAGTATGCTAGGATAGACTGCCATGTTGGCAGAGTTGTTTTCAGCATTCCAGGCGAGCCAGAGTTCTCATTTTCTAGAGGCGCAGTGGAGCCATCTTCTCCAGCATTGCGGATGGCAGTAGCAGCAGTGCAGTTATCCCGGATAGTTGAAGAGTTTCCAGATGTCTTTCCAGAGGAGCTTCCAGGGATGCCACTGGAGCGGAAGATCGAGTTCACTGTAGACTTGATTCCCGGGACAGCACCAGTATCAGAGCGAGTCTACAGGATGGCACCTTCAGAGTTGGAGATTTTGTACAAGATGATTGAAGAACTGAGGACCAAGGGATTCATCCGTGCAAGTGGATCGCCTTGGGGAGCCCCGATGCTTCTTGTAAAAAAGAAGGATGGTACGTCAAGGCTATGTGTTGATTATCGTACCTTGAATTCGGTGACAATCAAGAACAGATACCCTCTTCCGAGGATAGATGACTTGTTTGATCAGCTCAGAAGGGCTTCAGTATTCTCGAAGATCGACTTGCGGTCGGGATACCACCAGATCAGAGTCAAAGAGCTGGACATCCCGAAGACAGCATTCAGATCGAGGTATGGACATTGGGAGTTCCTTGTCATGCCCTTTGGAGCGACCAATGCGTCGGCTGTATTCATGGACCTCATGAATCGCATTTTCATGTCTTACTTGGATCAGTTCGTGATCGTGTTCCTAGATAATATCCTGGTCTACAGCAAGAGTGAAGCAGAGCATGAGCAGCATCTCAGAGTCGTCCTTCAGACGCTTAGAGAGCATCAGTTGTACGCCAAGTTCAGTAAATGCAAGTTCTGGCTCGATCGTATTTCATACTTGGGTCACATCATTACCCGAGGAGTAGTGGAAGTGGATCCCCAGAAGATAGTGGCTATCGAGTCATGGCTGGTACCCAGCTCAGTGGCAGAGGTTCGCAGCTTCCTTGGATTGGCCAGCTACTACCGGCGGATTGTTTCAGATTTCGTAAGGATTTCAGCGCCGATGACCCAGTTGACCCGCAAGGATGTGTCGTTTGTTTGGACAGCAGAGTGTCAGGAATTATTTGAGAAGTTGAAGCGAGGGTTGATAACGGCTCCCATTCTCACCCTTCCAGATGGGACCGGAGGATTCACAGTTTATTGCGATGCTTCAGGCAGAGGATTGGGGTGTGTCTTGATGCCGTATAGGAAGGTAATATCTTATGCATCACGTCAACTACGTGATCATGAGAAGAATTACCCGACCCACGACTTGGAATTGGCGGCGGTAGTGTTTGCTTTGAAGTTGTGGAGGCACTACTTGTACGGAGATAGAGTGGAGATCTTTACTGATCATAAGAGCCTGAAGTATATTTTCACCCAGAAGGACCTTAATATGCGGCAGAGAAGATGGCTCGAGCTACTAGTAGACTATGATGTGGATTTACAGTATCATCCCGGGAAGGCCAACGTTGTAGCAGATGCATTGAGCAGGAGATCCGGAGTTTACCTCCTGACGGTACAACCAGAATTATTGACAGATCTTCAGAAGATGGGAATTGAACTGGTTCTTCCAACCAGCGTGGCATTGATGGCCAGTCTACAGGTTCAGTCCAGCATAGTTGAGAGGATCCGGGTGGCGCAGTCAACAGATTCCAAGATCCAGCGACTCAGAGCAGAGTGTAAAGCAAAAAGAAGGCCAGAGTTATGTATCCATGAAGACGGTACACTTCGGCACGGTACTCGTCTTTGTGTACCCAGTAGAGATATCAGACAGGAAGTCATGGCAGAAGCCCACAGTTCACAATATTCTATTCATCCGGGTGGTACGAAGATGTACCGTGATATTCGTCAGCATTTCTGGTGGAATAGCATAAAAAGGGAGATAGCCCAGTTTGTCTCTCGGTGTTTGGTTTTCCAACAGGTTAAAGCTGAACATCAGAGGCCCGCTGGACTTCTTCAACCCTTACCGATCCCAGAATGGAAATGGGAGCATATAACCATGGATTTCGTAACCGGATTGCCCAGATCTCCGGCCGGCAGAGATGCTATTTGGGTAATTATGGACAGGCTTACCAAGGTGGCACACTTTCTCCCATTCAGAGTTGGACAGTCGACGGCACAGTTAGCAGAGATGTATCTCAGGCAGATCGTCAGGCTTCACGGTTTGCCAGTCAGCATCACCTCGGACAGGGATTTAAGATTCACATCACACTTTTGGCGCAGCTTGCAGAAGAGTTTGGGGACTCGCCTTCAATTCAGCTCAGCTTATCACCCGCAGACAGATGGTCAATCAGAGCGCACAATCCAGACTTTTGGAGATATGTTGAGATCCTGTACCCTTGACTTCGGTGGTTCATGGGAGAATCATCTGCACTTGGTGGAATTCTCGTACAACAACAGTTATCAGGCCAGTATCCAGATGGCACCCTTCGAGGCTCTTTATGGCAGGAAATACAGATCCCCGCTAGCATGGGACGATGTCGGGGAGAGGCAGATGCTCGGACCCGAATTGATTTCCCAGACGGTTGAAGTGGTCAGGAAGGTCAGAGATCACCTCCGACTTGCCCAGGACCGCTAGTGCCATTGGGCCGATGCTCATCGACGTCCCTTAGAATTTGCTGTCGGCGACCATGTATTCCTTAGGATCTCGCCTAACCGTGGCGTCATTCACTTCGGCGTGCGGGAAAAGCTTAGTCCTAGGTATATAGGGCCGTTCGATATTCTAGAGCGAGTAGGAGATGTATCCTATCGTCTCGCTCTTCCATCGTCGCTAAGTGAGGTGCATGATGTATTCCATGTATCCCAATTACGATGGTATATTCCGGACCCGAGCCACATCCTAGACCATTCGGAATTGGTTGTTGGTACCAACCTTTCGTATGAGGAGAGGCTCGTGTCTATATTGGACCGGAGGGAGAAGATACTCAAGAACAAGACTATTAAATTGGTCCGTGTTGCTTGGGGTCATCACTCTCTAGGTGAGTCAACGTGGGAGCGTGAGGATGACATCCGATCGCGATACCCCTACCTATTTGACTCGTAAGGTATAATGTCTTTCTTATGCCTTACGTTTTCCCTTCCTTACTTGCATTGTATGATTGTATGATTGAACTGCTTAGTGTAGCTTGCCTGTGCTTAGTATAGCTTGTCGTGACAATCTCTAGCTCCTTGATTAAATTCCGAGGACAGAATTCTTTTAAGGTGGGTAGAGTTGTCACCCTCATTTCCCGTATTTCTCGTATTTCGTATTTATACTGGTATCTGGATTTTGGCATATATTTTTATTTTTCTCAACTTGGGGAATTTTGGTATTTCTCGTATTTTGGGTTTTGTCATGGCTCGGTTTTAATTGGGTTGGTTTGGTTTGGTTTATTATGCATTGGATCACCTTAGCCTATGCTATCCCCCTCAACCTACCACAACTCCCCCTCTTTATAACTCTACCAACATTTTCTCTCTCCTCATAACCACCATTTATTTCCTTCTTCTTCTTCTTCTCCTTCCTCTACACAACTCTCCCAACCCTAGGCAAGTGCATCTTGCCACTACATGAGAACCCTCTTTTCTTTATCCATTTGATAGATTAGGACATTGTGATCAACATTAGAACTTGGGTTTTTGTGATTTGGGGCCTCCATTGTGATAGATCTAAGTTATTTTCATTTTTCGATTTTGTATGGTTTGATCTCTTTAAGTTGGATTTTCATGGGTTTTGGTGTTTCCAAGTGGAAGAGCATTCAATTCTACCCAAGTTGGAACTTTGGAAATCTAGATTTAGAGTTCGGATGGCCAAGTTATGATGCTTTGAAGCTTTGGGTTCATCCATGGTGTACTTGCTGTTTGGAGGAGACAGTGAGCAGTGTGCAGAGCTGTTTAACTCACGCACACTGAGCTGCATGTGCTCATTAGCGTGCGTACGCAGACTGCTCCCTTGAGCGTGCGTGACTTTCACACAGCTGCTCCCCTTTAGCGTGCGTGACTTTTACGTACGCTGCTCCCCTTGAGTGTGCCTTGGTACGCAGACTTGAGCGAGCCTTGCGTGCGTGACTTTCACGCAGCGGCTCTCCCTAGCGTGCGTACTTTTGTACGTATGCTGCCCCTTGATCCCTTTGCTTAACCTATTGGCTCTTGGAGTTTTAGTTTTATTTCTTTAAGCTTGGCTTTTCTATAGCCCTGTATATTGATATTTTATTAGATATTTTATGCCCATTTTATATCCTTACGCCTTTTGTCATGAACTTGATTTTACTTAATATGTTTGGAATGACTATTGTACATGGCATGGTATGACAAGAAACTAGCATAACACGACAGTGATCCGTAGTGGTGCACTCTTGACATGACCAACCTGACATGATAGTGGCCCATCGGGGCACACTCCTGACAAGTACCCTGACATGATTTATCTTGATAACTTAACTTGACCTGCCTTGACACCGTGGGCAATTCTTCTTGCTTGCTTGTTAAATCCACTTGTCCTGTCTTGCATCATGTCTAGGATGGGACTCCTGAGTACCACGGTCAGGAGTACCTACTAAAATGGATTAAGGTTAATAACTAGAATAACACATTAGTCATGGAGAGATGACACAGCTACGGGCAATCCCGTTACCTGGGCGCTCTTGGGATCTGTAGCCTGTCGTCGAGTAGGGCACATTTCCAGCACACCGTCGCGTGTTGCACCCTCTAAGTCACCTAAGGGTACATTTGTCTTCTGGGCGATGTACCCACCAGAATTCAACCCCTAAATCTTCGACCTGGGTAACCTGGATGGTCTGCAGGGCTTGTGGCTGGGGAACAATCTCACTGTATCTTGTTAGTAATTAGGTCTGTGATAACCCTAGTTAGTTAAAGTAGTAAGCCGTAGTATCTGCTTGGCCGTGATTGATTGAATGAGGTATAACCAGTTTAGCCATGTCTTGGTCCAGTACAAGATTGCTCCCTGTCTTGATTTCTTACATTATTATCTTGCCGATAAATGGTGGGAAACCAAGTTCTGTTCAGATGAAGGGTTACAACCCCGGTCCTTGTTTGGTTTACGGGTTGTAACCTGGCTATCGGAATAGTCCCATGGTTATCTCGTCGTATATCACCCTGCCATTTTTCATAAATTCTAGTTTTAATGTTAAATTTTCTTGTGCTGATTGCTGGCTTTTGTTCTTATTTCGTGGCCCCCTTGTGGCACTTGCTCTTTCTGGGGTTGACCCAGTTGGTTTTGTGAGGCCAGATTTCGGAGCAGCTCCCGAGGATCTACCAAGCTTCCAGCCCAATGGTGGCGACTAGAAGGAACCCGGGCTACGAGTGGGTTTTCTATTTTATTTTGCTCACTCTATTGTAAAACTATTCTTTTGAGGCGTTTAGCCGACGAGCACCTGTTAGCTCGATGCACTTTACTTACTGTCTGTCTATGGGCTATAAACATGATTAACAAATCCTAGGGTTGATCATGTACGACTAAAGTCTTGCTAGTCCTAACATTTTGTAATGACTAGCTTCATGATCAGCTGAATATGTGATATTTGGGACGCCTTATTATTGTATATTTAATGATCATATATCTTGCGACCTTACTTACTTGCTTGTGATTGAGACATTAGGCTTGTTCATGACCATAAGAGACTGTTGGCTTGTAGTAAACCCTCATATTTCTAGACAGCCGTGACCGTATATCGAGGTGGTCTCCATTTCAATATACGTAGCTGGCTGTGTCTGCCCCCGCTATCCAGTATTCTGGTTCTGGGGCGTGACACGGTTTAAGTGGTGGCCCATGCAGGTCTTGTCAATCAAGAAATGTGGGAGTTTACCGAATAGATGTCTCAATCAGTATTCATCCTTGATCTCCGCCCTTATTTTCAAATCCCTGAATTTCTTGCCCTGATTACATGCTTGTATCGTTGATCTGTCCTGGTCCTTCCTTATTGTTTCCATGTGTCGTCTTCTTCAGCGGTACTGTACCTGACCCTGCCGATCAGCAAGGAAGAGTACCACCCGTGGACCAGCAGTAACCTGGAGATCAAGTCCAGCATTCCGGAGTCGCCTCCAGAGTGATACCTACTAGAGGAGAGTCACCAGTTCGGCCCGTCCAGCCCGTAGAGCCAGATGATGGTACCTTAGTAGGCCTCATCAGAACCTTGATAGCTTTCCAGTATCGTCGAAGCGACGCCCTGCACCAGACAGTTCAATATGCTTTGACCCGAGACGGACATCCAGGGAACCAGACGGCAAACAGCTTCAAGCGATTGAACCCTCCTTTCTTCGACGGTACCGAGGATACGATTGCCGCGGATGCATGGCTTCAGGATACCGAGGTGATTCTGGAAGCAGCTAGGACACCCGAGAATAAGAAAGTGGCGGTGGTACGCCTACAGTTGTTGGACTTGGCTCGCAGTTGGTGGGCAGCACAAGCCATGGGATTAGTGGCATCCATTGCTTGGGCAGTATTTAGAGAGAGATTCCAGACGAAGTATTTCGATGCTGTGGCTCGGTACGACCTGCAGACCAGATTTACCAACTTGAAGCAAGGAGGCAGATCAGTCGACAGTTATGCATCGGAGTTTTCTAGACTCAGTAGGTTTGCCCCCACCTTGGTGGCGACCGATTTTGATAGGGCCCAGTAGTTCCAGCAGGGACTGTATTTGGAGATCTTGTTGGCAGTTGAGCAGTTCGAGCACTGGACGTTCGATGCAGTCTTGAGAGCAGCTAGGAGACATGAGTATACCTCCCAGAGGATCGTGGATAGGACCGGAAGTAGGAAGCGGTCCCATAGTCAGATGCACCAATCATCAGCTCCAGCCACGGCAGCTAGGGGATTGACCATTGGAACTCCGAGGCGGGCGGCCTCAGTAACGTCAATTCAGTATTTGACCTCGACGTACCCGCAGTAGCAGAAGCAGAAGCAGACTTCAGCAATGGGATGTTCTCATTGCGGGAAGCCAGGGCATGTGGTAGCAGATTGTCGTAGGGCGCAAGGATTGTGCCTAGCTTATGGAGCAGCAGATCATAGGATAGGGGCTTGCCCGAATAGGGGTGGTTCATCAGCATCCAACCCTTCTAGCTCTTCGGTGAGAGGACCGGCCCCAGCACCAGTTCAGCTGCAGCAGTATCAGTCTTCGAGGCCCTTGCCGCCTCAGTCTCAGGCATTCCAGCAACAGCACCCCCACAGTATGCACAAGCCCAAGCTCAGACCCAGAATAGGCAGAGAGGTTTCTAGCAGAGGGGACCAGCAGCCAGAGGACAAGGTCAGGCCATGATGATGGCTATGGAAGAAGAAGTTGCACCAGGTGAGGTTGTGGCAAGTACTATTCTCGTCAACTCCTCTCCAGCGTCTGTATTATTTGATTCTGGTGCATCGCATTCATTTATGTCTGCACGATTTACGACACGGATAGGATTGGAGCCCGAGTCATTATCAGTGAGGCTCAATATACTTACTGGTAATGGCCTTGTTGGAGTAGATCGAGTATTTTCCTCGTATCGGATCGTAGTTAGCGGTAGGGAGTTCCTCGCTAGATTCATAGAGTTTCCTATGGCAGACTATGATGTAGTCCTAGGCATAGATTAGTTGAGAAACCAGTATGCTAGGATAGACTGCCATGTTGGCAGAGTTGTTTTCAGCATCCCAGGCGAGCCAGAGTTCTCATTTTCCAGAGGCGCAGTGGAGCCATCTTCCCCAGCATTGCGGATGGCAGTAGCAGCAGTGCAGTTACCCCGGATAGTTGAAGAGTTTCCAGATGTCTTTCCAGAGGAGCTTCCAGGGATGTCGCCGGAGCAAGAGATTGAGTTTACTATAGACTTGATTCCCGGGAAAGTACCAGTATCAGAGCGAGTCTACAGGATGGCACCTTCAGAGTTGAAGATTTTGTACAAGATGATTGAAGAACTGAGGACCAAAGGATTCATCCGTGCAAGTGGATCACCTTGGGGAGCCCCGATACTTCTTGTGAAAAAGAAGGATGGTACGTCCAGGCTATGTGTTGATTATCGTACCTTGAATTCGGTGACAATCAAGAACAGATACCCTCTTTCGAGGATAGATGACTTGTTTGATCAGCTCAGAGGGGCTTCAGTGTTCTCGAAGATCGACTTGCGGTCGGGATACCACCAGATCAGAGTCAGAGAGCAGGACATCCCGAAGACAGCATTCAGATCGAGGTATGGACATTGGGAGTTCCTTGTTATGCCCTTTGGAGCGACCAATGCACCGGCTGTATTCATGGACCTCATGAATCGCATTTTCATGTCTTACTTGGATCAGTTCGTGATCATGTTCCTAGATGATATCCTGGTCTATAGCAAGAGTGAAGCATAGCATGAGCAGCATCTCAGAGTCGTCCTTCAGACGCTTAGGGAGCATCGGTTGTACGCCAAGTTCAGTAAATACGAGTTCTGGCTCGATCGCATTTCATACTTGGGTCACATCATTACCCGAGGAGGAGTGGAAGTGGATCCCCAGAAGATTGTGGCTATCGAGTTATGGCCGGTACCCAGCTCAGTGGCAGAGGTTCGCAGCTTCCTTGGATTGGCCGGCTACTACCGGCGGTTTGTTTCAGATTTCGTAAGGATTTCAGCGCCGATGATCCAGTTGACCCACAAGGATGTGCCATTTGTTTGGACAGCAGAGTGTCAGGAATCATTTGAGAAGTTGAAGCGAGGTTTGATAACGGCTCCCATTCTCACCCTTCCAGATGGGACCGGAGGATTCACAGTTTATTGCGACGCTTCAAACAGAAGATTGGGGTGTGTCTTGATGCAGCATGGGAAGGTAATATCTTATGTGTCACGTCAACTACGTGATCATGAGAAGAATTACCCGACCCACGACTTGGAATTGGCGGCAGTAGTGTTTGCTTTGAAGTTGTGGAGGCACTACTTGTACGGAGATAGAGTGGAGATCTTTACTGATCATAAGAGCCTGAAGTATGTTTTCACCCAGAAGGACCTTAATAGGTGGCAGAGAAGATGACTCGAGCTACTAGTGGACTATGATGTAGATTTGCAGTATCATCCCGGGAAGGCCAACGTTGTACCAGATGCATTAAGCAGGAGAGCCAGAGTTTACCTCCTGACGGCGCAACCAAAATTATTGGCAGATCTTCATAAAATAGGAATTGAACTGGTTCTTCCAACCAGCGTGGCATTGATGGCCAGTCTACAGGTTCAGTCCAGCATAGTTGAGAGGATCCGGGTGGCGCAGTCAACAGATTCCAAGATCCAGCGACTCAGAGTAGAGTGTGAAGCAGGAAGAAGGCCAGAGTTATGTATCCATGAAGACGGTACACTTCGGCACGGTACTCGTCTTTGTGTACCCAGTGGAGATATCAGACAGGAATTCATGGCAGAAGCCCACAGTTCACAATATTCTATTCATCCGGGTGGTACGAAGATGTACCATGATATTCGTCAGCATTTCTGGTGGAATGGCATAAAGACGGCGATAGCCCGGTTTGTCTCTCGGTGTTTGGTTTGCCAACAGGTTAAAGCTCAACATCAGAGGCCCGCTGGACTTCTTCAACCCTTACCGATCCCAGAATGGAAATGGGAGCATATAACCATGGATTTCGTGACCGGATTGCCCAGATCTCCGGCCGGCAGAGATGCTATTTGGGTAATTGTGGACAGGCTTACCAAGGTGGCACACTTTCTTCCGTTTAGAGTTGGACAGTCGACGGCGCAGTTAGCAGAGATGTATCTCAGGCAGATCGTCAGGCTTCACGGTGTGCCAGTCAGCATCACCTCGGACAAGGATTCAAGATTCACATCACACTTTTGGCGCAGCTTACAGAAGAGTTTGGGGACTCGCCTTCAATTCAGCTCAGCTTATCACCCGCAGACAGATGGTCAATCAGAGCGCACAATCCAGACTCTTGAAGATATGTTGAGATCCTGTACCCTTGACTTCGGTGGTTAATGGAAGAATCATCTGCACTTGGTAGAATTCTCGTACAATAATAGTTATCAGGCCAGTATCCAGATGGCACCCTTCGAGGCTCTTTATGGCAGGAAATGCAGATCCCCGCTAGCATGGGACGATGTCGGGGAGAGGCAGATGCTCGGACCCGAATTAATTTTCCAGACGGTTGAAGTGGTCAGGAAGGTCAGAGATCACCTCCGAGTTGCCCAGGACCGCCCGCGCCATTGGGCCGATGCTCATCGACGTCCCTTAGAATTTGCTGTCGGCGGCCATGTATTCCTTAGGATCTCGCCTAAATGCAGCGTCATTCACTTCGGTGTGCGGGGAAAGCTTAGTCCTAGGTATATAGGGCCGTTCGATATTCTAGAGCGAGTAGAAGATGTATCCTATCGTCTCGCTCTTCTGCCGTCGCTAGTGAGGTGCATAATGTATTCCATGTGTCCCAATTACGACGGTATATTTCGGACCCGAGCCACATCCTAGACCATTCGAAATTGGTTGTTGGTACCAACCTTTCGTATGAGGAGAGGCCCGTGTCTATATTGGACCGGAGGGAGAAGATACTCAAGAACAAGACTATTAAATTAGTCCGTGTTGCTTGGGGTCATCACTCTCTAGGTGAGTCAACGTGGGAGCGTGAGGACGACATCCGATCGCGATACCCCTACCTGTTTGACTCGTGAGGTATAATGTCTTTCTTATGCCTTACGTTTTCCCTTTCTTGCTTGCATTGTATGATTGTATGATTGAACTGCTTAGTGTAGCTTGCCTGTGCTTAGTATAGCTTGTCGTGACAATCTCTAGCTCCTTGATTAAATTCCGAGGATGGAATTCTTTTAAGGTGGGTAGAGTTGTCACCCTCATTTCTCGTATTTCTCATATTTCGTATTTATACTCGTATCTGGATTTTGGCATGTATTTTTATTTTTCTTAACTTGGGGAATTTTGGTATTTCTCGTATTTTGGGTTTTGTCATGGCTCGGTTTTAATTGGGTTGGTTTGGTTTGGTTTATTATGCATTGGATCACCTTAGCCTATGCTACCCCCTCAACCCACCACAACTCCCCCGCTTTATAACTCCACCAACATTTTCTCCCTCCTCATAACCACCATTTATTTCTTTCTTCTTCTTCTTCTCCTTCCTCTACACAACTCTTCCAACCCTAGGCAACTGCATCTTGCCACTACATGAGAACCCTCTTTTCTTTGTCCATTTGATAGATTAGGACATTGTGATCAACATTATAACTTGGGTTTTTGTGATTTAGGGCCTCCATTGTGATAGATCTAAGTTATTTTCATTTTCAGATTTTGTATGGTTTAATCTCTTTAAGTTGGATTTTCATGGGTTTTGGTGTTTTCAAGTGGAAAAGCATTCAATTCTACCCAAGTTGGAACTTTAGAAATCTGGATTTGGAGTTCGGATGGCGAAGTTATGATGCTTTGAAGCTTTGGGTTCATACATGGTGTACTTGCTATTTGGAGGAGACAGTGAGCAGTGTGTAGAGCTGTTTAACTCACGCACACTGAGCTGCGTGCGCTCATTAGCGTGCGTACGCAGACTTGAGTACGCTTCCTGTTGGAAGCGGGTCTCCTTGAACGTGCGTGACTTTTCACGCAGCTGCTCCCTTGAGCGTGCGTGACTTTTGCACGTAAGCTGCCCTCCTTGAGCGTGCGTGACTTTTCACGCAGCTGCCCTCCTTGAGCGTGCGTGAGTTTTGCACGTATGTTGCCCTCCTTGAGCGTGCGTGACTTTTCACGCAGCTGTCCTCCTTGAGCATGCGTGACTTTTGCACGTATGCTGCCCTCCTTGAGCATGCGTGACTTTTCACGCAGCTGCTTCCTTGAGCGTGCGTGACTTTTCACGCAGCTGCTTCCTTGAGCGTGTGTGACTTTTCACGCAGCTGCTCCCTTGAGCGTGCGTGACTTTCACACAGCTGCTCCCCTTGAGCGTGCGTGACTTTTACGTACGCTGCTCGCCTTGAGTGTGCCTTGGTACGCAGACTTGAGCGAGCCTTGCGTGCGTGACTTTCACGCAGCGGCTCTCCCTAGCGTGCGTGCTTTTGCACGTATGCTGTCCCTTGATCCCTTTGCTTAACCCATTGGCTCTTGGAGTTTTAGTTTTATTTCTTTAAGCTTGGTACATGGCATGGTATGACAAGGAACTAGCATAACACGACAGTGACCCGTAGTGGTGCACTCTTGACATGACCAACCTGACATGATAGTGGTCCGTCATGGCGCACTCCTGACAAGTACCCTGACATGATTTATCTTGATAACTTAACTTGACCTGCCTTGACACTGTGGACAATTTTGTTGGCCCATTGGTCATATGGTCAACCTGATTTTAATAATTGATCAAAACTCTGTCTGGATATACGAAGCTTGTTGGGACATCTCAGCTTCTTGGACATAAGCAAGATTGGATATTCACTCCGTTCAAGACTGAAGATCTGTTTGCCTACTTGAGTCTGTACTTCCTATGCAATGTAATCTTTTACTTTATTTGAGTCTAGGAATACGTTATACACCGAGTCGTACTGGCAAATAGGCTATCCCCAAACTAGTTCAAAATGTTTTTAAAATGACCTATCAAAATGTTTACAAAAAGGTTTTCAAAAAGGTTTTCAAAAATCACCAAAAATCTATTTTAAAACCCTAACCTAACCCTGACAGAACTCGGCCAGAGTTCGGCCAGAGTTCGGTTGGTGGCCGTTTGATTTTTTGAATTCTGTGGAACTTGGTCCTCCTGCAGTTGCGAATTTGACCGAGATTTGCTCATCGAGTTCTGCCCGAATTCTGCCCGAATTCTGACAGAGTTCTCCCTTTGGAATTCCTATAAATAGAGATGGATTTCGATCATTTCAATTCACTCATTCACTTTCAATCTTCTCTCTATCTAAAAAGCTTTCTGCCTTCCAAAGAGTTTTCTAGAGCTTTCATTTTCAGATCCCAAGCCAGTTACAATCCTCTAGTCGATTTGCCAGTGCGGTACGGTCTAGAAGTTTCTGAGAGATTGTAATCAGAAGGCTTGATTGAAGAATACCTCTTCACATTTGAAGTTGGACGAGTTCTTCGTATCAAAGCTCGCGTTGTAGAAGTTGCAAGGACTTCGTAAGAAAACTTGCGATTTTTCCTATAGTGGATTCAACTGGTAGCAAGAGTTCTACCGACTGGATTAGTCTTCAACAGAGGGATACCAGTATACATCGCTGTCTTTGCGTTTGCTTTCTGAACTCTGCCTTTACATTATTTCAACTGTGATTATATACTGTGATTGTGTTGCTAACATTTTTTAATTAGCATTATTCCGCTGCCAACTCTATTCACCCCCTTCTAGAGTATTACGCTTTACTATATCGTTCCCACAATTGGTATCAGAGCGGGTGTTACAGGTAAAGCGAGGTAACAGTGCTATTATTTATTCATTATTTATTAGATCACAGCACATCACATGGCTACTATGAAATTCAGAAGTGAAGGTCAGGCCACAAACAGACCCCCACTGTTTGATGGTACTAACAACACTTATTGGAAAACACGGATGAGTTTCTTCTTGAAATCTCTTGATTTTGACTTATGGGCTATTGTTCTTGATGGCTATCAGAAGCCACCTCGTATAAATGTCGAGGGAGTTTTGGTTGAAAAACCCCAAAGCAGTTATACAGAGGAAGAAAAGAAAAAGGCCAGTCTTGACGCACGTGCCATTAATGCTCTTTTTTGTGCCTTAGACAGAACAGAATTTAACAGGGTATCTATATGCACAACTGCAAATGGTGTGTGGAAGTTTCTCGAAGTTACACATGAAGGCACGACTCAAGTCAAGGAGTCAAAAGTCAGCAGACTTACTCAAGAGTACGAGGCGTTCAAAATGAAGCCAAATGAAACAGTCACACAAATGTTCGAGAGGTTCTTGGATATTGCAAACCCTTTGTCCTCCTTAGGCAAAGATTACAGTAACCACGAAAAGATTCGCAAACTCCTGCGAGCTCTCACCAAGAACTGGATTCCAAAGGCTACAGCTATCATTGAAGGAAACGACCTCACCACAATGTCGCTTGAAGTACTCATGGGTAAACTACTCACTCATGAACTGGAGCTACAAGATTTTGAAGAGCCTGCTCCAAAGGAGAAGACTATCGCCCTCAAGGCTCAGCACAGAAAAGCTGATGAAGATGACTCAGACAGCAGTAGATCTGACGCTGAAGATCAAGCTCTCCTAGCAAGGAAGTTCAAAAGATTCATGAGACATGAGAAGAGAGTCAAAGAGAACAACAGCAACAACTGGTATCAAGAAGATGATGTCTGCTATGGCTGTAAGAACAAGGGACATATGAAGAAGGACTGTCCCATCAACTCATCATCGAGCAAGAAGAACAACAGGTATGAAAAAGGCAACCTAAAAAGATCAACGTCTCGGAAATATGCCAACACCAGCATATGGCATGAGAGTGAAGCTAGCGGCTCAGAAGATGAACATTCAGAGGACGCTGCAAACATCTGCTTCATGGCAATCGATCAGGTACCTACTGAACCTGTAGAAACATATGATGACTTCACCTTTGAGCAATTAGGAGATGCCTTCAGTGACCTGATGCTTGACTACAGGAAACTGCGTAGTAAATATCAGACCGCTAAGAAGGTACTCAAAGAGTACAAAGGAGAAATAGGAAGACTTACCGACCTACTAGCTGAGATTAGAGCTAATGTTAGTAAGTCTGGTGAGCTTTCCTCTATAAAGCTCTTATTACACGAGACTAAACAGTCATCCGAAGAGAAAGACAAGATTATAGACCAATTAAGAGAAGATCTTTCTAGAGAAAAGAAAAGTCTTCAATCTGCACAAATCAGAATGGAATCACTCACTTCTGATTATACTAAGTTATATGACACTTCCAAAAGGTTGGAAATTAGGTTAGGAAAACAGCCTGAGCCTGTTGCTTCCTATCCTAACACGTGTCACTTACCGAGAATTCGGAACATTCCCAAGCCAAACACTGTCATACCAAACCATATAAAACCTTTACCCCAAAAGGTTAAGCCCAAACATGATCATAGGTATGCATTCTTCTATACTAGAAAACCCAAACCTACCAACCATGCACACCACTCAGCTTTCAACACTCGACATGCACAATGTCATTATTGTGGCCTTATTGGTCATATATCATCTGCATGTAGAATGAGAAAGCTTGTAGATTTAAATATTTATGCTTGGATACCTAAAGCTAACAATTCAGGACCCTACAAGAAATGGGTACCAAAGGTTTCATCTGTAAACTGTTTTGTAGGTGGAACACCCTTCACATGCTAGAAGCAAATGGATCCTCGACAGTGGTTGCTCACGGCATATGACCGGTGACGCTACCCTATTTGCAACACTGTCGAAGAAAAAGAAGGAAGGTTATGTTTCCTTCGGTAATAATTTGAAAGGGTATATTATTGGTATCGGTGATGTTGGTAAGTCTCCCTATCCCGTGATTAAAGATGTCTGTCTGGTTACCGAGTTGAAACATAATCTGCTCAGCATAAGTCATCTAGCTGATCATGGTTATGGTATCAACTTTGGCAAAGACAAATGTACTATAGTTGATAGCTCAACTGGTAGTACTATCTTTGAAGGAATCAGGGAAGACAATATATATGTTTTCTATCTGCTGGAAGAAGCTAACATTTCAGGTAGATGCTTAATGGCCAAAAGTGGTAAGAGTCATCTATGGCACATGAGACTCGGTCATGCAAACATGGATACAATTTCAAGATTATCCACAAAGAAGTTAGTACGCGATTTACCAGACATAACATTCAAGAAGGATTCGGTATGCAGCCAATGTGAAAAGAACAAGGCTACCAGATCGACATTCAAGTCTGTAAACGCAGTATGTACTACTAGACCTCTACAATTGCTACACATGGATTTATTCGGTCCTAGCAGAGTTGCTAGCCTCGGAGGTAAATTATATGCATTTGTAATTGTAGATGATTTCTCTAGATACACGTGGGTATATTTCTTGACACGCAAAAATGAAACATTATCAGAATTTGTCGTCTTTTGCAAGAAAGTACAGAATGAAAAAGGTTACATGATCACTCGCATTAGAAGCGATCATGGTGGCGAATTCGAGAATGCTAATTTTGAGCAATTTTGTGACACACATGGTTTTATTCATGAGTTCTCCTGCCCTAGAACTCCACAACAAAATGGAGTTGTGGAACGTAAGAACAGAACTCTAACCGAAATGGCCAGAGTGATGTTAAATCAATTTAGCCTACCCAAATACTTCTGGGCTGAAGCTGTCAATACAGCTTGCTTTGTGCTCAATAGAGTTCTAATTCGACCCAAATTGAAGAAGACTACATTTGAGTTATGGTTTAATAGAATTCCTTCAGTTTCATACTTTAAGATTTTTGGCTGTAAGTGCTTTATTCTTAATACTAAAGACAACTTGGGAAAGTTTGACAAAAAGGCCGATGAAGGTATATTTCTAGGTTATGCGGCCAAGAGCAAAGGGTACAGAGTCTTCAACAAACGTACCATGATCATCGAAGAATCAATCAACGTCACTTTTGATGAAATGAACCAAATGACTCACGATGATAGTGATAAAGATCTGCCTACATCAAGTTCAACATCAGCTGAACCTGAACCAAGCTCTGCACTAGCTGAACCCCCTAGAGGAGATCCAGGAACCAGCTACCTACAGAGACTACCGAAGAGGTTAAAATTCACAGCTGATCATCCTCAAGATTTGGTAATTGGTGACATTACCAAAGGAGTAAGTACTCGATCATCCAGTAGAGATATTGTTTCTAGTGTTGCATTTATTTTACAGCTAGAACCTAAATCTATTGATGAAGCATGTAGTGATAGTTTCTGGAAAGATGCCATGCAAGAGGAATTGAACCAATTCGAACGGAATCAAGTTTGGGAACTTGTTCCCAAGCCTATTGATCATCCGGTCATTGGCACCCGTTGGGTATTCCGAAACAAACTAAATGAGGATGGTTTAGTAACTCGTAACAAGGCTCGACTCGTAGCTCAAGGATACAATCAAGAAGAGGGTATCGACTACGATGAAACTTATGCCCCAGTTGCGAGATTAGAATCCATTCGAATGTTATGTACATTTGCATGTTTTCATGATTTCAAACTTTTTCAAATGGATGTAAAAAGTGCTTTTCTAAATGGCTTTATAAAAGAAGAAGTTTTTGTAGCACAACCTCCGGGTTTCACGGATTTCAAAAATCCTGACCATGTTTTCTAGTTGAAGAAAGCCTTATATGGTTTGAAACAAGCCCCTCGTGCTTGGTATGACCGTCTAAGCTCTTTTCTACTTGACAACTGTTTTTCAAAAGGAAAGGTTGACACTACACTATTTATTAAATCTTTTAATGGCAAGCTGCTTTTAATTCAAATCTATGTTGATGATATCATATTTGGATCCACTGATGAATCTCTTTGTCAAGAATTTTCTAAGTATATGCAGAATAAGTTTGAGATGAGCATGATGGGAGAGCTGAAGTTCTTTCTCGGATTATAAATCAAACAAACCGACAATGGGACGTTCATTAATCAAGCCAAGTACACAAAAGATTTGCTAAAGAAGTTCGATCTGGACAATGTCAAACCTATTGGCACTCCGATGGCAACTTCAATAAAGCTTGATTCTGACGAACAAGGCAAGCCAGTCGACACACGTAAGTATCGAGGTATGATTGGTAGTTTACTTTACTTAACTGCTAGTCGTCCAGATATAATGTTTAGTGTTTGCCTGTGTGCACGTTTTCAAGCTAACCCAAAGGAATCACATCTGACCGCAGTTAAGCGTATCTTTCGATACCTTAAGGGCACTTCTTCTGTCGGCTTGTGGTATCCCAAAACTAAATCCTTTGACCTTATTGGTTATTCGGATACAGATTTTGCTGGATACAAGGTTGATAGAAAAAGTACTAGCGGTACATGTCATTTCTTAGGCAAGGCTCTAGTCTCTTGGTTTAGTAAAAAGCAAAATTCTGTAGCCTTATCAACAACAGAGAATGAGTATATCGCCGCAGGACGTTGTTGCGCTCAGATTTTGTGGATGAAACAAACCCTAGAAGACTTTGATTTATTTTTCACACATATTCCCATTTTCTGTGATAACACGAGCACCATTAATTTGACTAAGAATCCTGTATGTCATTCTCGTACTAAACATATCGAGATTAGACATCATTTTCTTAGAGATCATCATCAAAATGGAGATATAAACCTTGTGTACATAGATACTGAAAATTAATTAGCTGACATCTTCACTAAACCTCTAGCGGAAGATCGTTTCAATTATTTACGTCGAGAATTAGGAATTTTGGACGTCAATAATATTAATTGATTTTATTTTATGATTATATATCATTATGCAAAAACTGTGTTAGAGACAAGCTAATAAAGAGTCTGTCTGTCACCACAACTACGGTTGAAGCGAAGCGGTACTTAAGAGTTCCCCGGTGAACCTCCGCCAGCTGGGACAGTACTCCAACAGCTAATCTGAGACAGTCACTGTATAATAACATTTAATTCATAAAATATTATTAATTATGTTATTTGAAGACTAAAATAACTAATCTTTGAATTAAATATTTGCAACGAGTCAATGAAAAAGAAGTAACAAAAATCAACCTGAAAGAACCCTAGGCGAATTCGGCCAGAGCTCTGACCGAATTCGGCCCGAGTTCGGTTGAGGGTGTATGTGTATATATACAGAACCCGAGAGCTTCTTCTCTTCCATTGCTTCCAAACTTTCAAACAGCAGCTCCAGCCGCCCGAAACTCCTCCAAACCCTAGGTATTCACCAACCCATTGCTCCCTATCTACTTGGTGAAATCCTTCCAAATTTTGGAATCGTGCGGAGATCGTTCTTCTCTACAACATATCCAATTTTCTTGAGGTATAACTCCCTCTCTCTCCACCTTTCAAATTAGTGCTTTTTATTTCAATGGCACCTAAATTTAATCCGTCTAAGAGGAAGAAGACCACTCCTAGTGAGGAAGGGTCCTCTTCGAATCTTCACACGAATTCTTTGTTTTTACCGGTCCAAAAGAGCGACGGCGCTTTCGATGGGTTCTTCTTTCAAACCCTCGATCAAGCTTTATTATGGTACGGTGACTTTTCCACCCGATCCATATGTAGCGGCGCTTCGGTTAAATGGACGGTATTCTCTGATCATCGTCACTTATTTAAGGAATTAGGGTTACACTTACTTGTTAAACTGTGCTTCCCAATTGCTACTAATGCTATTAGATTGTTCTATTGCAATCTCGTAGTTAACACTTTTGACGTGAGCACACCTGTTGGAGGCATAGACGTTGAGTTCAATGATGTCCTCCTAGCGGAGATTCTTGGTATTCCCAATGAAGGTGAACCGCTAGTTGATATCACGGAATTCGATTTCCCCGAAGGCACTACACTCACGAGTTTCAAAACGAAACTCTGTGCACCTGACAGAGTACGTTCTGGAAAGTTCAAGGCTAACAACCTGAACTTGTTTAACTACGAATTGCATCGCATCATCTACTCTACTGTTTTTCCAAAATCCACTTCCAAGGATGATGTGACTTCGCTTGAGCTGTCCGCCATGTACCATCTTATCAAGGGGATTCCTTTTTCTGCCCCTAAGACTATTATTCAGATGATGGGACGTTGTCGTGCTAGAGATCGAAATCTCTCTTACGCGATGATTCTCCCTCGTATCTTTCAGCGATTCGAGATCGATCTATCGACTTGTACTCAGGACTCTGAGCCCAAGTTACTCCAGCTTTCTCGTCACAGCCGGACTACTTCAGCTCCACCTCCTGCTCCTCCTACTGCACCATCTTCACCACATCAGCCGTATGCCATGACTTTTGAGGGCATACATCAGCATTTATCATCTTTGCACGTCTCGATGACGGACATGGCTCGCGAGCGTGAGTTCCGCGATGTCACCCGTTATCAGGCGATGGTAAACTCCTTGGCTGATCTTCGATTCGCTCAGACTGGTTATTCAGCCGGTTCCATCCCTCGAGATCCAGCTTTTTCGGGTTACCGCTGTGAGGATGAGGTTGTTCATGCCTACTTCCAGCCAGGTAACGCCTATGACTGGTATCGTGCACCTCGAGATTACGTTGGTGAGTTCTATGCTGGCGCCCCTACTCATCCTACTGGCGCTGGTACTTCTGGTGCTGGTACTTCCGATCATGCTGACCACGCTACTGATGATATTGATGAGGATAGTGATGATGAGATCTGATTTGATTATTAGTGATATTCTATTGTATACTTGGAAATGCTCCGACATTTCAAGTTTTTATTATTTACTTTTTATCAGTACTTTGTAGTTTGCTATCAGTACTTTTTATCTTCATGGACATGTTTATGATGTTTTATTTATGACATCTCAGTTTATTTCAGCATTTTGTTTAAGCACTATCTCTTTATACTGCTTCTCCATTTTAAACTGCCTGTGAAATAGCATGCCTGAGATTTTTTTATGTTTTTGAAGCAATACATGCCTGTGATGATAATTTGTAGAAACATTTCATGCCTGTGATGCTATATCTCTAATTCTTATACTATATTTCTTTTATTTGTTTTCTCGCTATTTGTTACTTATGCATTGATTGCGGGGGAGTCTTCTGCATTTACTGCGGGGGAGCCTTCTCTTGTGCAATTATTTTGCTAAGTGACAAAGGGGGAGAAAATTAAAATGATCTAACATTTTTTTGAGTTAAATACAGGTTATGAACAATTTCTACTTTTTGATCTTTTTGATATTTTTGAACAAGCTTAATGTTATATCATTCCTAGTTTGTCAATTATCAAAATGGGGGAGATTGTTGGCCCATTGGTCATATGGTCAACCTGATTTTAATAATTGATCAAAACTCTGTCTGGATATACGAAGCTTGTTGGGACATCTCAGCTTCTTGGACATAAGCAAGATTGGATATTCACTCCGTTCAAGACTGAAGATCTGTTTGCCTACTTGAGTCTGTACTTCCTATACAATATAATCTTTTACTTTATTTGAGTCTAGGAATACATTGTACACCGAGTCGTACTGGCAAATAGGCTATCCCCAAAATAGTTCAAAATGTTTTTAAAATGACCTATCAAAATGTTTACAAAAAGGTTTTCAAAAAGGTTTTCAAAAATCACCAAAAATCTATTTTAAAACCCTAACCTAATCCTGACAGAACTCGGCCAGAGTTCGGCCAGAGTTCGGTTGGTGGCCGTTTGATTTTTTGAATTCTCTGGAACTTGGTCCTCCTGCAGTTGCGGATTTGACCGAGATTTGCTCATCGAGTTCTGCCCGAATTCTGCCCGAATTCTGACAGAGTTCTCCCTTTGGAATTCCTATAAATAGAGATGGATTTCGATCATTTCAATTCACTCATTCACTTTCAATCTTCTCTCTATCTAAAAAGCTTTCTGCCTTCCAAAGAGTTTTCTAGAGCTTTCATTTTCAGATCCCAAGCCAGTTACAATCCTCTAGTTGATTTGCCAGTGCGGTACGGTCTAGAAGTTTCTGAGAGATTGTAATCAGAAGGCTTGATTGAAGAATACCTCTTCTCATTTGAAGTTGGACGAGTTCTTCGTATCAAAGCTCGCATTGTAGAAGTTGCAAGGACTTCGTAAGAAAACTTGCGATTTTTCCTATAGTGGATTCAACTGGTAGCAAGAGTTCTACCGACTGGATTAGTCCTCAACAGAGGGATACGAGTATACATCGCTGTCTTTGCGTTTGCTTTCTGAACTCTGCCTTTACATTATTTTAACTGTGATTATATACTGTGATTGTGTTGCTAACATTTTTTAATTAGCATTATTCTGCTGCCAACTCTATTCACCCCCCCTCTAGAGTATTACGCTTTACTATATCGTTCCTACAAATTTTTCTTGCTTGCTTGTTAAATCCACTTGTCCTGTCTTGCATCATGTCTAGGATGGGACTCCTGAGTACCACGGTCAGGAGTACCTACTAAAATGGATTAAGGTTAATAACTAGAATAACACATTAGTCATGAAGAGATGACACAGCTACGGGCAATCCCGTTACCTGGGCGCTCTTGGGATCTGTAGCCTGCCGTCGAGTAGGGCACATTTCCAGCACACCGTCGCGTGTTGCACCCTCTAAGTCACCTAAGGGTATATTTGTCTTCTAGGCGATGTACCTACCTGAATTTAACCCCTAAATCTTCGACCTGGGTAACCTGGATGGTCTGCAGGGCTTGTGGCTGTGGAACAATCTCACTGCATCTTGTTAGTAATTAGGCCTGTGATAATCCTAGTTAGTTAAAGTAGTAAGCCGTAGTATCTGCTTGGCCGTGATTGATTGAATGAGGTATAACCAGTTTAGCCATGTCTTGGTCCAGTACAAGATTGCTCCCTGTCTTGATTTCTTACATTATTATCTTGCCGATAAATGGTGGGAAACCAAGTTCTGTTCAGATGAAGGGTTACAACCCCGGTCCTTGTTTGGTTTACGGGTTATAACCTGGCTATCGGAATAGTCCCATGGTTATCTCGTCGTATATCACCCTGCCATTTTTCATAAATTCTAGTTTTAATGTTAAATTTTCTTGTGCTGATTGCTGGCTTTTGTTCTTATTTCGTGGCCCCCTTGTGGCACTTGCTCTTTCTGGGGTTGACCCAGTTGGTTTTGTGTGGCCAGATTTCGGAGCAGCTCCCGAGGATCTACCAAGCTTCCAGCCCAATGGTGGCGACTAGAAGGAACCCGGGCTACGAGTGGATTTTCTATTTTGTTTCGCTCACTCTATTGTAAAACTATTCTTTTGAGGCGTTTAGCCGACGAGCACCTGTTAGCTCAATGCACTTGACTTACTGTCTGCCTACGGGCTGTAAATATGATTAACAAATCCTAGGGTTAATCATGTACGACTAAACTCTTGCTAGTCCTAACATTTTGTAATGACTAGCTTCATGATCAGCTGAATATGTGATATTTGGGACGCCTTATTATTGTATATTTAATGATCATATATCTTGCGACCTTACTTACTTGCTTGTGATTGAGACATTAGGCTTGTTCATGACCATAAGAGACTGTTGGCTTGTAGTAAACCCTTATATTTCTAGACAGCCATGACCGTATATCGAGGTGGTCTCCATTTCAATATACGCAGCTGGCTGTGTCTGCCCCCGCTATCCAGTATTCTGGTTCTGGGGCGTGACAGATCCGAACATGACACGTCATGATACGGGACTCAAGAGCAGGAGGCCAGCCCACTCCCAAGTCCATGTCTATACAAGTATAGATAACAAGTCGAGTAATGTACCAATATACAAAGTAATCCCGGAACAACATCTCATGACAGGATCTATCGTATACTAGTCCATGAACCATCGTATTAGGAATCAAGTAAGACACTACAACTGAATCGGATATAGCAGATATCAAGACAATAAAAACTATCAGTGAATTTACTCGCCTGTGGTCCTGAGCTGATAAGGTGAACAGATGCTCAGAGTAATCATAGACCTAAAGATGAGATACCATAAGTCAAAACAGGGTTTAATAATGAAAGAAAAGCTAGTCTAGTCATGATATGCAAGTCTAAGTCAAAACTAGATCAAACTAGGTCACATCAGGCTAAACTAGGTCACACTAGGTCATACTGAGCCAAACTAGAACAAACAAGGTCACAAGAAATCAATCTAAGTCAAACTATGTCAATCTGGGTCAAAGGTTGACTTACAGTTGATTTTTGGTCAACTGGTCAACTCTGGTCAACTCTAGGTCAACCCTAGGTCAAACTAGGCTAATGTTGACAAACTGTTGACTTTTATTCAACTGGTCAACTCTGGTTTGGTTTCAGGTCAATTCTAGTAACTTTTAGGCTAATTTTGACTTTCGGTTGACTTTTGTTGACTTTTGGTCAAAACGGTCAACCGAGGTCAAAACTAGTCTAAGAGCACTAATCCTAACCACTACCAACCAAGACAATCAATTTCTAACCATATCCTAACACCTTAGACTCATACCTTAGCTTCTAGGTAATTACCTTAACCTTACCTATTACCCTTCACAAAGTATTCCCAATACCTTGCCCGATACATAAGCAACCCTTCCTAATATTGGTAGACTGACCTAGGCTTCTTAGGATATCTAGACACTAACCTATCTAGATATTACCAACCCAGAAATCTAGGTATCTGGTCTATCCAGTTCATCTTATCCCCATGTTGGTCACTCTCAAAATTACCCTAAGGTATCATGAGACACCCTATGGTATCTTGAGATACCACTCTCCTAACACTATCCAACCATACTAGCTCTATCAGGATACTAACTTATCTAGTACACTCATTAAACACACCCCACTAGGTACACAACTCTCAAATCTAACATCTCATATCCTAACTTATACTAACATATAAGCTAACATCTACTAACAATCTAACTAACAAATATCTAACAACTTGGTAGCAAACTCTATCTAACAAGGGTTAACTAATATAGAAAAATGGCTAAATGAAAGAGGGCTAATTTCTAAAGAAAAAAAGGGGATTAAATGGATTAAAACTAAAGGCTAAAAAGCTGCCAATAAGCTGCTGCTTATTGCACTGCTTATGCTGCTGATTATGCTTATTGCTTGCTGAAACTGCTGTTGCTGCTTGCAGAAGCTGCTGCTGCTTACATAAGCTGCTGCTGCTGCTTTTGGCTGCTGCTGCCGCAAGCTACTGCTGCTTTTGCTGCTGCTTATTGCTGCTTTTGCTTATTATTTATATATTATATATATATATATATATATATATATATATATATATTATATATATATATATATATATCTATTAATATATAATATATTATATATATATATATATATAATATATATATATATATATATATATATCTAATATATATATATATACTAATATCATTATAACTATATATCCTTATATATATATATATATATATACTCAATAATATATATATATATATTATTGAGTATATATATATATATATATATATATATATATATATATATATATATATATATATATATATATATATATATATATATATATATTTTATATATATTATTTATATATATATATTATTTATATATATTATTATTTATATATATTATTTATATATATTATTTATATATTTTTTTATATATATTATTTATATATTTATATATATATATATATATATATATATATATATATATATATATATATATATATATATATATATATATATATATATATACTCAATAATATAAATACTTGTATATATATTATGATACATGGAGAAAAATGTAATGACAAGCAATAACACATATATATATATATATATATATATATATATATATATATATATATATATATATTATATATATATATATATATATATATATATATATATACTCAATAATATAAATACTTGTATATATATTATGATACATGGAGAAAAATGTAATGACAAGCAATAACACATCTCTAACATATAAAAATCTAATATTAAAACATGTATTAAATTATTTAAACACAAGTGTCCAATATTGGGGGTTTTCCACATGGACACAAAGTACAACAAGGACACTCCTAATAACTCCAAATGGACACGAAATAGACACAAATGGAGACACAACCATAGGGGTCATTCCTATGGGTTCAAATAGTCCTATATGCATGTAGGATTGAAATAGAGGGTAGATTTTACCTTCTGGGAGGTGAAATCCAAGGGAACTCCTTCAGATACGACACCGACACGAAGGGATCTCCAAATGGACATGAACCAAAGCCAAATCCTCCCAAACTTGGCTAGACCCTCTCTTCATGGAGTAGAGATGAAATGAAGAAGATTTGGTGGAAGAATGGATTGATTTGGAGATAAAATCAATGGAGGTTCCTCTCAAATTTGGGGAAGAACAAGAGAGAGAATATTTGTGGATAAAAACAAATGAGGATGGCTCATCCCTATCCCCTCTAGTGGCCGGCCCTTAAATCGCAAGGTGTTCCCTATTTTGTAAAGTCTAAAATACCCCCATGACTCCTACTGGTTTAATTTAAATTAGGTTTTAGTTTGAGGCTAATTTAGTCTAGTTTGAGTCTCTAATTAATCAACCTAGTCATGAAATTTAGTCTAACCATACTAACTTAAACATTGTCATATGTGGGCCATCTCTAACTAATGAATGGGTCCCACTAGAGTCAAAGCTACCCCGGATCTCCGTTACAAGTCGAATTTAGTTGAAATTCGTACCTGACTCAAATAATCCCAAAACAATATCATAAATAATAAAATAAATTCAAAAATATTCTAAAATAAAAAATAACCAAAATACCCCTGTTCTTGAAAACTGGGGGTGACACTGCGCGCAAGTTGTGCTAGCAAAACTGCCCACGGCGCAAGTTGTGCACAAGCACGGCGCACATTGTGCGGCAAAAATCGCGCAGGCGCGCGGTCGCACAAATTGCAAATTGCGCACAGGCAAAATCGTCCACGGCGCACGTTGCGTGCAAGCACGACACACGTTGTGCACAAAAAATCATGCGGCCGCACAAGTTAAGCATTGCGCGCGGGCATAATCATCCACGGCGCACGTTGCGCGCAAGTACGGCGCACGGGAGCACGGCAAAAAATCGTGCGGGCGTGCGACCGCACAAGTTGCTTATTGCGCGCGAGCAAAATTACCCACGGCGCACGTTGCGTGCAAGCACGGTGTACGTTGTGCGACAGAAATCGCACGGGCGTGCGGCCGCTCAAGTTGCGCATTGCGCGCGGGCAAAATCGTCCACGGTGCATGTTGCGTGCAAGCACGGCGCACGGCAAAAAATTGGGCGACCGTGCAAGTTGCGCATTTCGTGCGGGCAAAATAGGACACGGCGCACGTTGCGCACAAGCACGGCGCGCGGCAGGAAAATACGCGGGCCCGTGGTGCGTAAGTTACAATGTGCGCGAAGGCAAAAGTTTCTACTGCGTACGTTGCGCACAAGCACGACACGCGGGTGCGCGGTAGCGAAGACACTGCGCACGGCACTGTTTATCGTCCCGACAACACCAAAAGGTGTGGAGAATCCATGAACACAAAAATGGCATGACTTCCTCATACGAAGTCGAAATCAAGCGGTTCAAAAGCTAAAATTGGGTAGAATTGAATTTTCTATCACATGGAACCATTAGATCTCGATAATAACCAAATTTCAGAGAACATAAAATATTACAAACTTAGATCTACAAGAATCCATCCATCAAACTCAAAAATACAAAATTCTAAAGAGGCTTAGAATCAAGTAAGTAAGTGAATTGAACAATAAATCTTGAGGTCCATCATGAAGCAAGTTGCACTTGCCTAGGGCTTGGTAGGTGTGAGGTGTAATGGCGAAGAAGAAGAGTTAATGGAAAATAAATGGAGGAGAGAGAGTGGAGTTGACTTATATAGTAAGCCTCACCATCTCAAACCAAACCAAAATAAACCAAGCAAGCTAAACCAAGTCAAATTAAACCAAACCAAATCAAATAAACCAAGTCAAGATTAAACCATGACCAAACCAAACCATGCTAGACAAGTCAAAATACGGGTCAAAAATCCGTACACGTATACTGGAATTACGTATAACAGAAAATGGGAGTGACACCAGTAACAGTCTAGCAGCCCGTTATGCTTGAAGAGCCACAGGTTGTGCTCTATCCTGTGGAGGAAAACGCTTCGATAGAGATCAATCTTTCAGTATGTGCACCGAGAAGAATAAGGGTTGCACTTCTGTGAAGATTAACCCCATTGTAGACTTCTTTAGGCCTTTCTGAATCTGTAATAGATCCTTTGTAGAAAAACAATATGAGTCTTTGTAATAGATCCTTTGTAGAAGAACAATATGAGTCTTTCTGAATCTGTAATAGATCATTTGTAGACATAGTAATAAAATAACTTCTTTCTATATCTTCTGTTGAATTTTATTTTTCTGTGTTGTATCTTTTGCAACATCTGCACTGTCTTCTATATAAAAATTACGGAGAATGGTGTAACACCCAATTTTCTAAATTGGGATATTTTGAAAAAAATTTATTTTTATTATTTATTAATGGTGTTTTAGTCATGATATAATTTTTGGTGATTTTAGTTAATTTAAACTATTTTCTAAGTCTGGCTTATGACTTTGTGATTTTACTAGTATAACCTAGTGTAAACCCTAGAGATTTCATAACCTAGGACTAACCATGACCATGTAAGCCTAACCAGTGATTAGGATATCAAATTACCACTTTTTAGTCAAAAGGGTATTGGTAATTTATAGAATTTATTTGGATTTATGTAGTTTATTATATTTAATTAGTTGATTAGCGTCATGTTAGTCCCTAACCTATTTTACCTAACCTAGAGATTAGTCACTAACCTAGGAGGCTAATGGTAGATATTAGCTTTATGTGTAAATATCTAGGTTTGATAATATCTAGATATTTTACTTTTAGATATTTCCTAGAAACCTAAATATCTATCTACTTGGTCCAAGCCTTAGGAGCTAAGTTTGCTAAGGTGGATGAACCCTAAATATCTACCCCTACCCTAACCATGGCAGCCAACCCTACCCCCACCATATATATGCACCCCCCCTTCATTCAAGCTTCTTTCATTACACTTAAAACCTAGTTTTTCCCTCTACCTTCACACCATCACCATTTAACCATTTCAACACCAAATTGAGCCAAACTTCTTGCATTGGAACCCCCTACTATTGAGGATGCTAAGGAGAGCTAGCTAGCCAGGTTGCATAGCATTTTGGGTACCATCAAGTGAAGAGGACACCCCCCCCCCAAACCTTGTTTTCATTGAGTTTTCACTCAATAGGTAAACACTCACAAAACCTATTAAGATTGTGTTTTCTCTTCATGGTTGCATGCATATAGGTAAACCCTGACTGTGGGTCAAGTTTGGTAGGAAATAGGCTTGGTTTGGTGTCCGTATCGGACACGTATCTGTGTCTTAATTGCAGTATTTGGTGAAAATGTCACTATGGTTTAAAAGTTGTTATTTTCTAAAACAAATTGCACATTTGGGTAGCCCTTAGCATGCTGATCACGAAACACTAGGACTGAGCACGAATTTGAGTCGTGTCCGTGTCCAAAACGGACATGAATACACTGTACACACACATACACTGTGTCCTGTTGCTCGAGCCCCATTTCTCACTGTACACGACACTTCGACACACCAATTTTGGTAGACACGAAGGGGCCATGACAGACATGTCAGCCCCCAAGTGCCATGTCATCTCGTGTCGTATCGGACACGTAATCACACGCGCACTGGTTTAGTTTACACTGCACACAATATTAAAACACACACTGACACGGCCTTCGTGTCGTGTCTAGACACAACGTGGACACCAAGTGTCAGGCCTAAACCCTAGCCCTAGACCTAGGCTACACCCTGACACGAGCACAAGGCTCTACGTGCCACCTGTGGAGCACACGATCCCTTCGACACCGCGTGCACGAGACTGTGCTACGCTGTCCTGCTACCCGACACGGATTTCTTCGTATCCTACGCCACGTGGACACGTGCCACTTGGCACGAGGGTAGGGGCACCCTCTGACAACCTACCTACGAAGTTTCATGCGACCACGTGTCGTATCGGACACGTAGTTAGCTCTGCACTGATTCGTGCACTGTACTAACACGCGCACAGACCCTCACTGATACGACCTTATAACTCGGACACGACACGACCCGACTCGATTCAGGGTGCTGGACACTTAGAGTAACCCTAGGCGAACCTACACGCGTGTGCACGAGACACGAGGACACGTGTGCTGTGTCCTACACGCGTGTACATCTCTGCACGACGCTGTGACACTGCACAGTATTTGAATTTACCCGATTTGGGTTTTTGACCACTGGACACGCCGTGTCGTATCGTGGTGGACTTCCATGGACACACACGACACATACACATGTGGGGACACGATTACCAACCCTTGGTTTTGGGTCTTAGCTAGGTCTTTGGCTTTGAATTTGGTTTTCCCCTAATGTTCAGTTATGAACAGTGTTTCCAGTTTGTTTTTTTGTATTTTTCTGATTTCTAAATCGAATTTCAATTCAATTTTAGTGTGTATATACATAAATATTTGTGCGTATGTATATTGTATATATAAGTATATGTGTATGTGTGTGTGTATGTGAGTATGGGAGTGTATATATACATGTATATAGGTAGGAATGAGTATATGATATATGCATATATGTATGTATGTAGATTGGGTTTCCCTTCTCAGTTTTCCAGAATTTAAACCCCCCTGCTGTGTATTCACACACACCACTGCCACTGTCACACTCTCACTCTTCTTTCTCTCTCTCTCTCTCTATATATGTAGTATACATATATATATGTGGGTATTATATATATAGTGTATTATAAATATATGTAGGTTACATATATATAAGTATTATATATATAGAGGGATTATATGTGGGTATCATGTAGGTTTGGCTATATAGGGTTATATAGATGTGTATGGGTACATATATATATATATATATATAAATATATATATATATTATATCTATATATATATATATATATATATATATATATATAGATTGTG
This sequence comes from Iris pallida, assembly GCA_029216955.1. NCBI lineage: Eukaryota > Viridiplantae > Streptophyta > Magnoliopsida > Asparagales > Iridaceae > Iris > Iris pallida. The sequence goes on along the minus strand of JANAVB010034579.1, from coordinate 394 downwards.
GGTATTATATATATAGTTGGTATATATGAGAGTATATATATATATATATGTTATATACATAGTGGGATATATATATATATATATATATAAGATATTATATATATATATATATATACCTATATGTGTTAGTGTCCTAGATTCACTAGCCTATGATTAGTAGCAAGTTAGGATTGACCAATGGTCTAGTAGACCTAGTTTGACTAGATAATTGACCATTGTTGACCAAAGTCAACTATAGGTCAAACCTTGACCAAATTGACCTATAGAATGACTTGGATGAACATAGAAGGACTATTGACTAAGGTTGACTAAGCCCTAACTAGATGATTAGGTTAACCTATGGATTATGGGTAATCCTTATGAGAAGATATGTAGGGGTTAAGTTAGATACTTA